>KN886206.1:65403-79888 GCA_000934455.1 Apostichopus parvimensis
AAGATTACATAGTGTGCATGGAAGATTACATAGTGTGCTTTAAAGTTGTATTACTCAGTATGAAAGTAGTTTAGAGTGATATTTATGTATTTGTATGACTTTTTGCATTCTGTATCCCAAATAATTTGGATAAACTGAGCACATTAATGCCTAACAGCTTCTTCTGTAGCTATAAGAGACATAACAATATACTCAAAAATTATTTTTTCTTTCTCTTCTGGCTGTTTTAGAAGCCTTTTTCTGGACTGGAGATGATGGAGTTGACGATACCCCAGACAGTGGCGATATCAAAGTGCCACACCCTGCAGACAATCCGTAAGTTCAGTTTAATAAGAACAGCTACTTCAGCTGGTGACATATTCCTAATCAAATAACCAAAAACAGCATTTTAACCACTACGCATGGATGAAATGATAAAATGGGACATTAATTTATTATACCTTGCCAAAGGTCACACTGTCAGTCTTGGCTAAATTTGTGCGAAATTGCGTTTCACGAACTAATTATTGACTGTAAGGTTGATGGGACTTCAAACTTGGTGTGTATGTGCACATGCCTAAGCATTGGTTGTAGCATCTATGTGATTAACTATGCCATGCAGTTAAAGTCATCCAAATAACAAAAAACAGCATTTCTGCCATGATATGTATACCAAGATAACATTATGGTCAAAACCTTCAAACACATGTAGGCTAGTACCACAGACTATATGTCTACTCTGAGTAATTAATTAATGTAAAACACCAAAATCCATGTTATCAAAGTTCAACAGCCAAATTTGTGCGAAAAAGCATTTTTGAAAAACTATACTTATGTTGACCATCAGGTGGAAGCTGGATATGTGCCTGGGCATAAGTTGTAGATCCTGCATGACTAATGATATCATAGGGTCAAAGGTCAGAGGTCAAATAGCCAAGAGACAGCATTTTGGCCATTACATGTATACCAAGATTAACAATATGACCCAAACTTTCAAACACAAGTAGGCTACCAGAGACTATATATAAATCTACAGTGCAGTAACTAATGTAACATACCAAAGGTCACATGATCAAAGGAGATAAAAGGTCAAAGTTGGCCAAACTTGTGCACTTCCCCAAAATGGCTGACAATGTGTGGTCAACTTATGTCAAATTTCAAGTCATGGATATTCCGATGGCTATATAGCTGATGGCTTATTTAACAAGATTGCTAGAAACGTAAATTCAGTAAAAACAATGAGTTGTTTCTTTTGGTTACTGTATGTAAATGACGAAATAGCTGAAAGTGTAAAATTATGCTCATGAAAGGGAAGTATAGTGACTGCATTGTTCAGAATTGATATCTTTGTATATAAAATGTCATGGGGTCATGTACTTCATTCTTGGCAAGTAATAGTATTGAGATCATAGTGGTCTTATATTGGATTGTCTACATAGATGACCTTTGACATCTGAAATTTAACCTTTATGACGGAGTACGTCAAAAGTCATGCACTCCATCCCATGCCGAGAAAATATATCGCAAATTAGAGACTTGATTTTGTTCACACGCTTACATACGTAACATTTTGACTTCAACCTATAAAATATTAATTCCACTAGCGCATGCCATTTTCTTTCCTTTGGGTACCTAATATCACTCTCCTGCACTATGCCAACTCATCCACCAATAACAGATCAGTACCCAAAGGGGTGTGAGTTGGGCAGCGATTATAGTCCCATTCTTAGCACAAACAGTCGTATAGAGTACAATATCTCATCGTCAGGGACATAACAGGTAGGAATGAGATAAAAATAGGAACTTGTTGTCTTTGAACTCACATGAGGCTGACTATAGATGTTAGAGTGGTGTAATATAATGGATGTGACATGATTGGTCGTGTGTTGCCTACCTTTTGCTAGTATTATGCCATAGGAATAACAATTGGAATGATAAGAATAATAGAAATGATAAATTTGAAGTGAACCAAAAGAAATGGTGCTCTGAAAGCAGCACTGTGAGTTTGGTTTGAATTTTTTAACAATTAAGCATATTGACTATTTCTAGAATTAAGATTGCAATTTATTATTAGAGATATCCTTCCAGATTTTGATTGAATGTAGTCGAAGGAGTAACGAATGAATTTGACTCATTCAATCCTTAATATTTTGTCTGCAAGACACTTTTAGCCTGTAACACTGTAATCCACATGTAAAGTAAAAAAAAATGTCAAACTTTAAAAGTTTTCGACTGTTGCTTCACTACTCGAAATAAATCTTGAATTTAGTCAAACTAATGAGTTAATTTGTTATGGAACTTTATTATGGACTAGTATTGAGATATTTATCAATTTCAATTCCTCATAAAACGACTGCTTTAAACATTAAAGCCTACTCATGATGCATTCAATCTCTCGCCTATCTAAATAGTAAATAAACAGACAGTAGTGACAGTGTACATGAAGATTAGCCCATTCACAGTGTTTAAGGGGGGGGGGGGGAATACAAACAATAACATCCAAAACATTAATTGGACATATGATCAGGCAGGGGTATTGACCTTTCCATTCTAAGCTGTAACATTAGGCTGTATGCTGTATGCCCAGCACCAGTTCACACCGATGGCATTGACATTCAATAGTCTGGTTGATTTGTTTTTCCAGGGATAAAATCTTACCCGGATATTCAGGTGCTACAGTAACCATCACTTTACCTGAAGGTTTAACAGTGTTTGATATTAACTTCATTGGAATCTGGTGCATTGCAGCAAGACAAGATTTTGGTCACCTGATGATTAAAGATTCAGATCTCTCCAATATTCCTCCATTGATTGAACCAGCAACTACACCTCTTCCTGCGACAGTAAGTTTTTAACTGTTTGCAATGCTACATGGTCTAATTATACTTGCTTCTATGCAATCTAGTGTTATTAAAGACATACAAAGCTATGCCTATCATGATGACGGTATAATTCATTTAGTATTCTTTTTCAGTTTTGACAAGAAGGCTACAATCACATTATAATGATGATTGAGGTACTCTCATCCAGAAGGGATTAGCTCTTCCATAAAAGAATGAGGAAATTAGGTTTTCGTTTATCAACAAGTCAACTGACATAGTGGTTTTGTAAACAAAACATATCTATAGGCCTGCATGTAATACATTAATTGCCAAAATGTACATATACTTTAACTCAAGCAGTGATACTGAATATAGTCAAAGTCATGATAAACATCACGTGTGTGTATTTATATAGACTGAATGCATAAAACACCTTTAAGTATAGCAGTGATACTGAATATAGTCAAAGTCATGAACACCATCAGTTGTGTGTATTTATATAGACTGAATGCATAAAACACCTTTAACTATAGCAGTGATACTGATTATAGTCAGAGTCATGATAAACATCAGTTGTGTGTATTTATATAAACTGAATGGATAAAACACCTTTAACTATAGCAGTGATACTGAATATAGTCAAAGTCATGATAAACATCAGTTGTGTGTATTTATATAGACTGAATGCATAAAACAACTTTAACTATAGCAGTGATACTGAAGATAGTCAAAGTCATGATCAGCATCAGTTGTGAATATTTATATAGACTGAATGCATAAAACAACTTTAACTATAGCAGTGATACTGAATGTAGTCAAAGTCATGTATGTACGGAGTCCGTAGGTGGTGCAATTAAATGTAGGTCTTGAACGTAACGTAAATTGCAACCATTGTCATGCAGATGAGTATGGGGTTGGGATCAATTGATACAGCAACATCTAGTCCTCATTCTTGAAGGAAACAGGTCAATGCCAATTTCCAAAGCAGAAGAAAAAAACAACAGGAGCTTGGAAGCATGACAGAATTGTGGGGCGAGAGTTTTCCTTCTAGCTGGTCTTCATATCAATTCTGTAATAAACACCCGGCCAATTTTGTCCACAGAATCTAGAAAACTGCAAAGTTTTGCTAACCGATCGTTTCCACATTGCCTGGACGGTCGACGAAGGAAGCGACAAGATTACTTTGGAGTTCCGAGGGATCCTATCCCTGAATGAGTATTTGGCGTTTGGTATCAGCGGTTCGCCCACCACAACAAGAATGGTTGGCTCCGACGTCTCTGTAGTTTGGTTTGATCCAAGCGATTCTGAACCTAGAGCCGAAGATTATCATCTGAATGAGTACAGTCAGGTAAAAGTATATTGGGGGGAGGGGGGGGGGAGGGGTGGTAGGAGATGGAGGGGAGGAGGAGATATTTTAATCACAGACATAGATTCTCTCAATTTCTGTTATTATTAAAGGTAATTTGAGATTGTTCACTTCAAGCATTATGTCGGGCAGTATTCTGAATCTGCAATTATAAGCATGAGTATGCAGTAGTGTACATTTAGCAGTTTAATTGTACTGTAGCAATATTTAAATGATTTTTATAACTATAATATACTGCTGCTGTGGCGTGAATTTAGCTCCACCATTACCATCACCATGCACTTCCACCACCATCATCATCACCAGCACGTACTGCAATCATGGTCACCATCATGGTCACCACATCCATTATCATCATCAACACCACCATCATCATGGTCACTACATTCATAATATCATCACCATCATGGTCACCACATCCATTATCGTCATCATCATCATTATGGTCACCACATCCATTATCATCACCATCATGGTCACCACATCCATTGTCGTCATCATCATCATCATCATCATCACCATCATGGTCACTACATCCATTGTTGTCATTGTGGTCGCCATCGTCGTGGTCATTGTTGTCACCACCAGCCCTGCAACATCATCATCACCACATCACCAGCACTGCCACCATGGTCACCATCATGGTCACCACATCCATTAGATTCATCATCATCATCACCACCATCATCACCAGCACTGCCACCATGATCACCATCATGGTCACCACATCCATTAGATTCATCTTCAAGACCACCACTATCACCACCACTTCAACCATGGTCACCATCATGGCCACCACATCCATCATCACTATTATTATCATCAACACCACCATCACCATGAACACCACCACCACCACCATCACCACCAGCAGTGGCGGAGCGTCCATACAGTCAGGGGGGGCGGATGCCCCCCCTGACGGACTCAAATGGACTGCTGGCGCCCTTTTCAGCTTTTTACTACTTTTACTTATTCGCGATTATTGACTTTTTTATTGCGCTCTCATCTACCTATTGACATTTGTCACATTTTGTTGGTGTAATTTTCTGACAAAATGGCGATGACACCTATTTATTCTTCGTTTATCTGCAAATTAGCAAGGCCCAGAAAGGGTCATTTCCTTCTATCTAGGGATTATCTTTACTCAAAATTTTTCTGTACGCTCCGCGCCAACCTGTGGTGGCGCTCCGCTTAGATAGTGTCGAAAGCGCCCCCACAGACCATTCTCGCCCCCTCTGACCAATACCCCTAGCTCCGCCACTGACCACCAGGTCTGACTGATATGCGCATGATCATAAAATTCAAAGACTTACTTGTGTCAATGCTCCGTACACATGTATGTATATATACATATATATATATATATATACTAAATGGTACACCCAAGAAGTATGCTATACATAATATGATATATGATATAATATACATTGTGACACTAGAGGCTACAGTAGCAAGAATTCAGGAATATTGTACATCTAGAATCGGAGTGCATGACAGGGAGTCAAATCATGACCTCATGTAGATAACCAATTCTCAGCTACCATTTGTTTTTGACCATTCTTAGATCTGTTGACAGATATATGACACAAATCATTAAGTTAATTTGTAATAGAACTGTTTGGTTGTAGTTTGTGTTTCTTGCATTGATCCTTCACTGAGTTCATCCTTTTTCCTGTTAGTGTATTCCCAATGATGGGACAGGTGCCTGCCCAGATCAACTCCAGGAGGGTGGTGAAGACAATGTTGTTCTCGTGCATGGATTCCAGCGGAATGGTTTATCGGTCATTAGAATTGAGAGACCTCTGAGTGCCTGTAAGTCACTAGTTTCTGTTTTTGCACATCTTCTTGGTTACCATGGTAAAATAAAACCATTCGTTCCGATGAACATATTTTTCATTTCGTCATTACACCAGACAGTCTTCACGTCGCAAATAATAATGTTGAACAAATATCATCTGTTGTTTTTTTTATTTCTTTTTTATGCTTCCTGTTTTGAAAAAGTGGTTGTGAAGATGCAAATAATCATACAGATTTAACAATCAAAATAAACAAATAAATGAAACAAAAAAAAGTAGATTCATTGCTGATGTTGAAATAGCCTCTTTCGATGTTAACATGTCGTTATGTAAAGTGCATGCAGATATGTTTTGGTTTTCCTTCTTGTACCAACTTGGAAATTCTCTTTTCATCTGTGACGAACTGTTCACTCTGTAATTGCTTGTTTTCTTTCAGCTGATGACTTGGATTCTCAGATTATCACCAGCGGCAATGTCTATGTTTCCTGGGGTATCGGATTTATCAACCCCACAGGTCACGTAGCTAAGCATGACACTCCAGCAACTGGTAATATGCCATTAATTAAAGTCTCAATCAATTAAAGTCTTAATGTGTGTTTGCCAAATTTAAACTTCGACCTTTCCAGCTTACCTGCCCTGAAAGCTCAGTGAAAATGACACCGTTTCTATGTAATTTTCATATTAATATTCATTATTTTTATTGAGTTATGTGTCGTTAATCATTTTGAGCTAAATAAAATCGCCAGATTTATTAACGAGTCTGTAGATTCTACAAACTTCAATCAAAAGTTTGCAAGCCCCGTCCAACAGATCATGTGCCAATCAAATCTCTCTGTTTTGTTTACGACCGTTAATCCTATGACTACTTCACTTTCTTGACTAGCCTGTGTTAGATTTCTTCTCTTGAATAGTATCTTTCTTTTGGTCTTACCGATGTAGCTTGCAAAATGGTGTCATTTCCTTCCACTGCAATGAATAAACAGGTGTTTCCAGACGTTTCCTCCGTGGAATTGGGTGAATAAAAGTGGATGGTACAAGTATATGTAGATTACATTTGTATCTATAGGTTGAACATGGCAACTATGGCAACAGAAAATAAATTTCCTTCTTTCGATTTGGACAGCTTTTCTCAATGAAACCCACCTGGTCAGAGTGCATTTAGAATTAAGAAACATTGAATCTGCTTCAGAAGCTTGTTTTCTGAAATTCATCAGCAAACACATACTGAGACTTTTAGAAGCACAAACGAAATCCCTAAGCAGCTTGACAAGGTGTTGCTAATGTTTAATGTCAAACTTTAATTTATTACAATGACATTTTAATTTTTCCAAAAACTTTCATGTTTATTATTGAATGATAATTAACTATTTAATGTCACAATAGTTTAACACTGTATATTTATATTTATATTATTTATTATTCAGGTTTTATATTTTTGGGGGGTTTTCTTTCAGGGGATGTTTTTGTGAATTTTGGGTCTCCGTCATCCACCTGTCCTGCACTGAGGGCAATTGCAGATGTGGTCCCTGATCCCTGGATCATTGAGCCATTGAGGCCGGACTGTGGTGACACTTTGACTGCAGTGATAGGACCATCAGGGGGTCAACGAGGGTATCAAGGCATTGCAAGTAAAAGGAACATTAAGTAACAATTAAGTCAATAATTCAGAAGTGACCGATTAAATTATGATTTGAACTTGTTTTCCCTTATCTCAAACTATGCACTGTATATTCTTAATTAAGTTTTGGAACCAAGTGAACATAGTTTAATTAATTTCTAGTTATAACAATCGAATGTAATTACAAATACTGATAAAAGGCTCCACAGAAGTTGAATTTATTTAATGAGCCCTAGATTATCCAAATTATATCAGTAGTGTGCACAGGAGTGCGGAGTGTAGGGGATGGGGGGGGGGGGTGAAACTGTAAATTTACCCCATCTGATTAGGGGCTTGGATTGGAGCATAAACCTTTGTGAAAGGGACAGAGGCAAATCAAGCATTTTTATAAAATTTCCCTTGGATTCTTGACCTTACCATAGTGGTTATTTAAAGGAAGAAACTTAACATATACTAATGGTTAATGTGCAAATCACTGAAATGGTCTCTAAAGTAAAATAATAAGGACAACTTTTCATACTAGAATTACATTTTAATGAGTTTTACATTTGCAACTAAAGCCATTGATTATAAGCCTTAACATTAGTTTGTATGATTTCAGAGCTGCCCTCAATAGTTTTATCATTTTCAGAAAGCTTGCAAGAAATAGCCTTATTATGGCGGATATTAAAATTCCAACATTTTTCACCATATATTCATCAGTTGTATTGATAAAAGATAGTCGATCTATTTGTGTCCATGCATGTACAATATTTTACTTTTGTCTAGATCAAGTCGGCTGGGGATTTGCTTGGTACATCAATGGTTTCTTAATTCCTGAGATTCATGTGAAACGTGGCTGTAACTACACCTTTGAAGTCAACGGAGGTGATGATGAAACTATGACAGGAACGTATCATCCATTTTACATCACTGATGTTAGCGATGGTGGTTTTCTTCAGAAAACTGCGGCTGAAAGATCGGTAAGGATTTGCGACATTACACCTCAAATGTTTGTGAGAATAATTATTATTGGCAGACACCGGGCTACTGAGTCCACACAAATGTGAGGAATAGTTAATGACTAGCCTAGGCTGACTGATATGGTCATTTACTACCATGTTGTATGTGTTGTTAGCACTGACACCCTCCATAGTGGGAATTCCACGAGACCAAAGGCATGCGAGACCGAATTTCCGCGAACCGATGGTCCGTCGATAAGGTCCATCGATAGGCGTAACTGGACTTTTTCATTAGAGGGGCTTCAGAGAGTCAAAGAGATTGACAAGGGGGCAATATTGTTTAAAATAGGGTATCGCTATATATAATTATTAAGTTATATAGTATTCTAAAATTGGGGCAGCAGGGGGAGGGAGGGCGAGACTTTTGAAAGCGGGGCTTTCGCCCCCTACAACCCCCTCTGATTACACCACTGTTGGAGGCCTAGTATCAATGCAAGCCGCCCAAGCCCCCTTGCGCAAATCACTGGTATCCACTATGAAAAGAAATGGCTGTAAATTGTTTTAATTACACGCTTTATCAACGTAATATTACCGGTAGTAATATTTATCTTACCACTATTATAGCTCTAGTAATAGTTTCAGTTTTGCGGACCTCGGTCTCGAAGACCTTCGGTGTCGCGGACCAATTTTAATTTCGGTCTCACAGACCTTCGGTCTCTGGGACGTTCGGTTTCTCGGCCTGTAACCCCTCCATATCCTTTATGATATTTCCCAGCACAGCTCAACAGTGAATGGTGGATCCATAGACTTCAAACTGTTATAAGTTAGTAGCTACAGGCTTGATACGTACAATTTGTATAACTACTTGTTTTTATTTGGGGTAGAGGTATTTTCCTAAATTTTAAAGCATCTACTTATGTGCTTTGATTACCTCAATTAATTCTCAAGCTGAAATAGACCAATACTACTATCATCATAATGACCCCAAAAAAATGGGTTTTTTTTAGAATTTTTTTTACCTTAATATGAAAGCTTTCTTATTTCCTTTCAGAGAGAAACTAAATATTCTGCCGTAGCTGGTAAATATTGTCTCACCTTTTTCTACTTCAAATTGTCATATAAGTGAAATTTACCTTTATGCAATGCAAATGAAATTGAGACAACGCATTAGATTATACATTAATTCTCTTCAATAACAATGTACCTAGTTTAATATTAACAGCAAGTATATACTCTCCATGAATTCAAAACTTGGTCAATTTACACTTAAGGTCACAGGTGGGCATGGGCAAAGTGAGGCCCTTTAATTTGAGCAAATTTACTGCTGCCCTAAAAAAAATGTTTTCAGTACCTGATTAAAGTGGTCCATGGAACCTTATAATTATAGCAACTTTTAGGAAGAATTTTAATCTTGATATTTTATAGTCCAAGATTAAAGAAAAATGTGGTTGCAAAGTAATGTTTCTATAGCTGTTCCACTTGTCCAGATATTGAACATTAAATTACTCTTTAAAGGGTGTGAAGACTCGCACAAAAAGAAACGTCTCATGCCGTTAATTTGACCTATAGTTTCGAATGAGGTGTAACAGAAGTGTTAAACACCACCATCGATCCCAGAAAATACACACACAGCTTGCTACCTTCGGTAATTAGACACTAGTGTACAGTCAGTACATACAGCCGCGTTCAATACCCACAGCACAGTATAAAAACGATACAGCGATGGACATCTCAGGTCCAGCTGAAGATAACAATTAAGGTATCACGTTTCATTACTGTCTGCATTTTGTAGCGACACAAACAAAACGTCACTTGCAAGCAACAGAAAGTTAACTTTTCAGATGGCCGCACGCGGTTTGGGGCGAGTCTTCAATGCCTTTAAGGATAACTTTCAATGCCATAAATGTCCTATGTTTGTCTATTGAATTTTCTACAATATACATATATAATTATCTATAAATAACGTATTCTGTCTATCGATCTTAATAACTTTCATATTCATCCCATACTCATTCCAATATCCCACTGCTATTCATCTTGCTTTTCACTATGCTCTTTATTAATTGTTATTTGCGTGTTTATACTTACCTGTAGAGGGCCCTCTTTGTGAATACGAGGGCGACAGCAATCCCAACAACTTTGAAAACTATGATGATTATAAGGAAACACTGACAAAAAGATGCTTTTCAGCGGAATCCGAGCCTGGGACGCTGGTCTGGAACGTCGCAGAAGATACCCCAGACTTGGTTTATTATCAGGTAGTATAATTAACTATATACCTCAAAGTTATATTTGTGAAATTAAGAACTGTTAATATGTTATCAAAAATCACCCTGTCCTGTATGTCCTGTATTTACAATTAACGTATGACATACAGTAACACATTGTTTTATATACAGGGTAGGCAGTGTGGGTGGGGATGGGGGGGGGCTGAGGGGGTGGGCAAATTCATAACTCCTGGACTGATTTAGATAGGCCCAAACCTTTATGGACGGACCAAAGGCACATGCAATGAATTATTTTATAAAGGAGGGATGCTGCCCTGAAAAAAAAGTCTAATGGAGAACCAATCAGTCTGCATAGAAACAAATTTATATGATGCATTTTCTCTTACACAGCCACATTTTCAACAGTTTCTTGTCATCAGCAGTGCCTTATAAATTGAAGCATTGATAGCTTAATTCCTTGTATTTTAATGTTCAACATGTTTTATCATTCTTTTGATTTTCTTAGTGCTACCAACATCGCTTCTTCGGCTGGAAGATTCATGTTTCAGCGGCCGTTAACGCAACTCCAATCCGGTCACTTGTTTTATTTTTCATCGGCTTTTCTGTGATGTTTCTCTCACGTTAAGAAACATCACATCACATAAATGTTTCTCTTAATACTTGTATTCTTCATACTACAGTTCGTATGCTGTTTTATGTTTGTTACATCACTACACAGATAATTAAATCAGGTGGCAGCAATTAAAGTTTTTGTTTTTTCCTAAATATCATTGTTGATTAGACAGATTGCCAACACTGAGTTGCCTATAGTAAGACTGAATGTGCCTTTACACACAGTCTTATACTCACTTAAAGTCTATGACATTCAGGATGTTGAGTTTCAGATCTTGAGAAGTCTGTAAAATATCCTTTCAGTGCTACATATCTGTCATGTGACATCTTTGGTCTGTTCTAGTTCAGCTCATTAATTGGTCTGTGGTTCATCTTTAGTTGTAGGCAGTAGTTGTTTGATATTGTTAGGATAACACTAAAGTACTGTATGTTATAAATTGGATCTTGTTTAGCCTGGGACAAGGGCGTAGGAACCGGTGGGGCTGGGGGGCGCCAGCCCCCCCAGTGAAAAATATGGTGGGGCGGAAGTATCATTCCGCCCCCCCGCTCCGCAAGTCAGAAAACCCCTTTTTCATTTCCAAATGAGAAAAAAATCTCATTTGGAGCACCAAATTACATCTGAGGCCACCTGGAAATGCAAAAAAATCCAAAAAAAGACCCCTCCCCCAGGCCGGCCATCAGTCTTCAGCCCCCCTACTCAAAAGTACCTTCCTACGCCACTGGCCTGGGATAACACTAAAGTACTGTAGGTAATATGTTTGGTACTTGATGTTAAATTTCTTAGTTCTTTATATGTTTAGTTTTTAGTCTGCCTATTTCTACAGTTATCTTTCAATATTAATAATCTCTTTATGCTATATGGTTATGTGCCATATGGAATTACATTTCTTACGGATTTAACTGCAAAAGTATATATATTTTTTTATGTGGTTTCTTTATAATGTTTTAATAGTTTTTACAATTCCTTCAACATTTTTTTTTCTTTAAATGTTATGTTATGTTGTGTTGGTAGTTTGACTAGGTCCATGTTGATATGGATTATTGTTCTTTGGTAGGACTAAAGATCTGAGGATATGAATGAAACTTCTTGCATTTTAAGATGCACCATTTGTAGCAATTTAATCAAACCTATTGTGCATTACTCAAAAGAGTATTAATTGCATCTGAATTAACCAAGAAAACTTTCAAGTTCTTGATTTTTCTTCTCCAAATGAATGTTAACTAAGATGTGATTATTAATCATTCGATTTCCGCCTGGTAAATTGCTAAAATGTCACTTTTGTGCACATTTTAAAATCTGGTATTTTGGCGTTAAATTTAAAATTAAAAAAATTAAAATTGCTTAAATATTGTATAGGATGAAATATGAATAACAAATAAATTTATATATAATGCATTGCAGTAAACAATAGCAAATAGTGTCCATTTATTGCATGTAATAAATCAACTTAATTTTGAAGCTAAATCGAATAAAATTTAATGACATTTTTTATGTGATAAAAGAGGTTGTTCAGTGTAACTGTGCTCTATTTTTTATCTCTTTAATTTTTAAAAATAGAAAAGAAAATTGAAATTCAACTATAAGAAAAAGCAGCTAGAAAAGAGCAGCTCTGACATGATGGTAAAGTCTGTCATATCTTAAGAATGATAGACAATTATGTTTTCCTTTATTGCAGATAAACAAATGATATATGTGTCAACATTGCAATGATATTGAAAAGAATATGTTATTTCAATCTTTTAGACTGACTGTAAAGCATATCTTTGGCAATTGATGATGCACAAAATTAGTGAACAATTTAATCATTTAACATTCTGACTTAATTAATGGTGGATAGTACAGTTTAGTGGCATGGGGTGGGTGGAAGGGGGATAAACCATAGGATAACAAATACATTGGGGTCAATTTACCATTTTTGGTCTGGAGGTCAAAGTTGGTTAACGAGTGTGAGTGTATGGGTGTTAATTACCAAAACATCTCTCATAAGTTCCTCTTTAACTTGTACTGAAGGATGACTTTAGGCACATATTTAATCTTGATATGCTGTTGACAGTGAAAAAGCTTTAAACTTTTGAGAAATAACCCTATAAACAGCTGGGGTTTCATCATATAATGTGCTTGGAGTATATAATATAATACAATGACCATAAGGTCAATTTCTCAGATGCAACACAAACTCAATGGGAAATGGTCAGACCTTTATGGCCCCAAATGACATGTCTATACGTGCGTTAAAAAAAGTCTTAGAGGGGTAAGTCGGTGAAAGAACTGATTTGTCCATGCTAACATAGAGCCACCCCCCCCCTATCTGTCGGGGAACATGACGCATTTCGGGAAGACCCCCCCCCCCCCCCCCCCCCCCCCCCCCCGTCTATAAGATTGTGTTCCTCATAGGAAGAATGGTCTTTCTGGATATTGAAACATTTTAGCTAAAAAAATGGCATTGTAAAATCCTTATCAGTGAAAAGTAAATTGATGGATGCCCACAGTCGGTGATTGTTTAGAATACATTTAATATAGTCTACTGAGGGAGCTGGAACTCTTTGATCTTCTGATTCTCACTCAATTCTTGGACAAATGTAACTCACTTGCGCTATATCAGTCAGGCTAGTTGAGTGAAAATTTTTCTGGCAATGGATCACAGTTTAGTATAAGATCTTACCTTTTGGTTACTGTGAGTTTGGCAAAAAAGATACCTTTTGATGTTGGGTTTATAAGGGATTTCTTTTATTGACCTCTCATTGATTTGAAATGACCTTTGAACCCCAAAATTGTGCGATTTCTCCTTGCAAATTTATTAAAAGGTAACCTGTTCGGTGTCCTGTCATAACAAACATTGTCCAACTAGTATTCTTGGGAATATTGTGAAAGTCAGAATTTTACACATTTACTGCCTAAAGAACACAGACGACCTTTGACCTCCACCAAACCAATATATTTTTGCTGGTGAAGGGATAGGTACACATGAAGTATGATGTCTAGCATGCATTTACTCCATGATTCATCATATTTTCAAGAGTGCCCCGGCCCAGCTATTTTGACTTCTACTGACCTTAATTGAGCCTGTGACCTCAAAAAAATAGCACAACTTTCCTTATATGGCAAGCAACCACCTCTGATTC
>KN886207.1:972-11062 GCA_000934455.1 Apostichopus parvimensis
TATATAATGGACACTCATGCTCAAACTTATAAAGTATTTGTTTGCCACCTTCGAAGTATACTCCACCTCATTGAGAGATTTCATTGTACGCCCCCAATATCAGGGCATGCATGCATAACAAGGAGAATCAAAACCTTCCAGATGATATACTCTTGACAACTATTATAGCACGCTAAAATGTAGGATCAACACTGATGACCTTTCACGGATTTCCTGCTGGTGGACAACGTGGCACCATTAGTGAGGATATTAAAGTAAACCAGCGTGTTGCTATGTGTATCGCGCGGTAGTGGTTAATATCCCCGAAATGTTAACCATAATAAGTATATTGTCCTTGTCAAATCTTTTGCACTTAATCTTCTTTCAAACAAAATAAAACATTAAACAATAATAAACAAGTAAACAATAAAAGTTTTGGAGGACTCTTCTCACTAAAATTGGAACCGTAAGAGCACTTGCTTAGATTTGACTTTATTTCAGGAATTCTGAAACACGTTAACTCTGGGGGGGGGGGGGGGGGGGGGGTTGCTGAAGCACGTGCAGTGGAGACCATAGGCCGGCCTGGGTGATGGATCAAATGTTACATGCTCCCGACTTATGTAGGCAGGGCACGAGCCTTTATGGAAAGTTGTGAAAACATTTCCCCGCGGAATGGCCGTATTCACTCGCCTTCAACAGGCGGTGGCACGCTACTCACACACACACATGCACACGCTAACATGCGATTGCTAGCTTAACCATATGCATATTCGTTAATGTCTAATGACAGAATTTTTAAGTGTCTGAACTGCATTTTCCTTTAATAGCATAATGCTAAGATGGCGTGATAAACCACTATACGTCCTTTAACCAATCGTTTCTATAAATGCATTGATTAGCATAATGCGAATGAATCATCAAGAATGCATCACGACAAAGCAGTTTTATACAATATAGCACAAAACGAGGAATTTGAACAATTGACTGAAGTGGAACTTTAAAAAATGTTAAAAAACTTCACACTCCCTCGTTCTCGTCTATCACGTGATGTACAATTTGCACACACAAACAAAAGTTGAACTAAAAGCATATGGAAAGAAAAATCCTTTAATATTGTGTTTCTATATAGTCGCACCACATATGATTATAGAAATTTTTTTATATATTTTTTTTTAAACGTTTGCTTCAATGTCTCAATGTGTGTTTGCCAAATTTAAACTTCGACCTTTCAAGCTTACTGCCCGAAAAGCTCAGTGAAAATGACACCGTTCTATGCAATTTTCATATTAATATTCATTATTTTGATTGAGTTATCTGTCGTTAAAGATCTGCTTTATTGGCCACATTTATAGCACGCTATAGCTACGAAAGTTTTGTGATTACGTAATCGACCTGCCACGATCGTAAGTGGTTACAGTTAGCCTGCATAGCTTCTTTAGGCTCTTTCTGTAAACACTGTGTGGAAATATGTTCATGTCTACAGTGTGGTTAATCACAGAGCGTTCACACAAAGACACTCATACAAGAAAAAAATATGTGGCAGGCGTTGCAGACTAATTGGTTAAAAGAGGTCATTTTACGAAGGCTGGTCTATTACGTAATCTCAAGAAACTTTTCCATAATAGCGTGATATATAGTTGGGGTCTATACAGCAAACCTTTAAACATTTTGAGCTGAATAAAATTCGCCAGATTTATTAACAAGTCCGTAGATTCTACAAACTTCAATCAAAATTTGCAAGCCCCACCCAACAGATCATGCGCCAATCAAATCTCTGTGTTTTGTTTACGACCGTTAGGCATAGGACCACTTTCACTTTCGTGGCTAGCCTGTGTTAGGTTTCTTCCCTTGAATAGTATCTTTATTTTGGTCTTACCGATGTAACTTGCGAAATTGTGTCATTTCCTTCCATTGCATTAAATAAACAGATGTTTCCAAACGTTTCCTCCTTGTAATTGGGTCAAAGAAAATGGACGGTACGAGTATATATAGGTTACATTTGTGTAATGAACATGTTGATATGGGCGGTCGCAGTGATTTTACGGTAAATCGTTCGCGCCATGAGGGCAACAGAAAAATAAATTTCTTTCGATTTCGACAGCTTTTCTCAATGAAAACCCACCTGGTCAGAGTGCATTTAGAATAAGAAACATTGAATCTGCTTCGGAAGTTTGTTTTTCCGAAATGCATCAGCAAACACATATTGAGACTTTAACAAAGAAAATGAAAAATTTATTGGTCCAACTCCTCAACTTGATAGCTTGTTCTATTGCTGAGATACAAACATTTTGAAAATTGCTTCATTTTATTTGGACGAGTTCATTGTGCAATATATTGTGACGTCATGCATGAATAGCATTTCAATCTGTGTTCGTTGTTTACTGGTCTTGATTTAGCCACTAGTTCGAACTTTTCCAACATAAAGCAACTCAAAGTTATATAAATTTAATTTGTCAAATTTACGCATAAACATCTTCTTATTAAAAAAAACAAACAGATATTGGTGTGTGGGATGGTTAACGTATAACGTCACAGCTTATTGCCGAGAAGACCCTCATACCAGTCAAGTTAATAAAATTAATAAAACTGCAATATCTATATCATAAGAACCGAGCAAGCTATGTAGCTAAGAATTTTAATCAATGCTCTTTTTTAACAAGCGTTCTGTTGAGTTTCTTTCTTCGAATTTCTGACTTCGTTATATATCCCTTTAATTCCAAATATTACATGAGGGGCCATTCGTGCCAAAATAATAATAATAACTATTATAAATATTTATGATTGTGTGTGTACTTATCATATTGTTATGGTAACTATCGAGTATTTCTTCTGCATTAACACAGTATAAAAAATATATTGCCATAAAAAAATGAAACATAACTGAGGCTTACAACATGAAATAAGACAAGCTTGTTATTTGTAAATTACTGATTTTGCACCAGGCTATGGTTTTTTTGTTCTGTGATTGAAAGACCTCTCTTAAAATAAGTAATATTTAGGAAAGGTTTCATTATTTTTAAAATAACATATACATGTCAATAATTATTCATTTCACAAACGGCGCGTCAAGAAGATGTAATATAGTCCACTATATGTAGGTACATTATACTACAATAAGAGTAGTGTACATCCGCTCGAAAGGTCAACCATTGTAGAAAAAGGGAGCTAAACTGACCAAATGTGATGCTTGTTTTATTGCATATATTAACACAGTTACCATCAGATGAGTTTTATGTGAAAGAACATAATTTAAAGTACATATGGTGTGAATAATAGGGAAAATTGCCCTAAAGTGCCCTATACTGTATTGATATTTTGGGCATTTTTTGTGGTATCACCATTCTTTTTTATGCTTGGATGTTGAAGAGGATGAAATAAACTACTGGTGGTCTAAAAATCTGGAGGATTGAAGGTGATTTTAAGGCATTTTAGACAATCTTGGGTGAAACAAGAAGATTCCGCAGCGAGAATTGGCAGATGGATTCGGGGAGCACTATGATAAACGTTGAGCTCCGAGCTCAAAATCTAAACGGTCATGGTGGCAAAAGTTGCCAACAGCTATGGTATGGTGGGTAGGACGTGTCAGTTGAAAACCTTTATCTATGCTCTAGCGGCCTTGGAAAGTGACGAGTTTAGTGTGTAAGTTATAATGGGAGCAATTAATTGTGGTGCGACACCTTAAGGTGATGTAAACTAATTTTAGAAATTTCTTTGCTCCAATGTTGATATTACTCCGAGCGAGCAGACGGAAGGAATGGGGTTCAGTATGCTAAACGTGCTCCTCTTCTAGCGTAAAATCTCAAAGGTCATGATATGGACATTTGCAAGTGCCATGATAGGCCAAGACCTCAGCTATGCATGTGGTGGGTATCGGATATACCAGTTGAAAACGTTTATCTATGCTTTAGGCAGGTCTTGAAAGTGACGAGTTTAGTGTGTAAGTCAATGGAACGATTATTTGTTGAACGACACGGTCAGCATACGTCAATGTCTCATTATAAATATGACACTATTGAGAAATATACTGATGCATCGGGTACGCATTTTTGGGTTGTGCATGTTATTAATGGTTAACCCATTGTTTCGACTTATCGAGTCACGTGGACGGTGAGTGCTGTGATATTCATTTGCATAATTATGAATGAAAACAGATGACTCTCTCTGACCCGGATAGAATGATGGAAATTCTCCGAGAGCCGGGCAATCTAGCCTTTAACAAATACCAGGATATACGTTTTGTTCCAATTGTTAAAATAAGAAAGACAACTGTGGAATATTTGTTTTCATAACCGGTAAATCTTGATCCGATTCATACATCTAACAAAGACCTCCACCCCCACCCCCACACCCACCCATTTCCTGCAGTTTTCAATACAGAGCGAGTTGCGACAAATTTGAAAACAGTTGGTTATCGATGCGACCATATAGTGCTGCTTTAGCTTGCTCCCAATTGTCCGTGGTTTAGTAATAAATATTTCATTGTTTGATTGATCAGACGTCAATCAAATACTAATATGATTAAGATTATTAATTATGTACAACGATAACAAAAGGTAACGTCACTATGGTGTCAATATATGCTGGAGTTATACCTATTCGTTTACTTGCAACTTGTAACACATAAAGTCATGTCATATTTTCTTCAGAAACGGAAAAAAAGATGGCGCTATTTTAATTCATTTTCTGATCATTTCATGGAATATATTAGAACAGGGAGTTGTTATCCATAACAACTCCCTGATTAGAATAAAGTTCGTGTAAGCTCTCGTCGAAACAGCCATAAAGAAACGACGCCTCCTACCCTACGAATCCGATGGACATGCGCCGCACACCTGTCAATTACAAAATGTGCTTGGACCCTCTAGACAAGTATATCCGCATGTCCCTCCCCCCCCCCCCCCCAAAAAATAGAAAAATATATATATGTAAATAAATAAAATAATAAAAATGATGCGTTTCCCACCGCCCTACCCTCTTCAATTGCCATCACCTCAGCCATTGTCCTGGGAGGTAACCTACAATTTCATCGGCAGTTAAAAACAAAAGAAGCATAGCAAAGGGTAACATGAGCCTATGAATTTTTGAAAGTCATGGGCAATGCAAAGAACATACAACTGATACAATTTAAGTGTATTAAATGCTAACACTTATTTGGTATATATATTATGTTTATTTCCATAATTTGACGTAATCACTTTAAGTCTTGCATGAAAAGCATTCAACCCTTAAAGTGTTACAATCATGTGAAATACATGTTAACACTTATTAGGTGTGTGCTAATTTGACATCATTTGACATGTGTGTTTTATTAACATTATTCAACCTTTAAAGTGTTACAATCATGTGTAATACATGTTAACACTCATTTTGGTGTACGGCAAATTTACATAATTTGACACTATATGTGTTACATCAAACAGTATCCAACCCTTAAAGTGTTACCCTCATGTGTAACACATGTTAACACTCATTTTAATGTATGGTAATATTACATTATTTGACACTATATGTGTTAAATCAACAGTATCCCATCCCTTATATAGCGTTAGACCTATGTATAACACTTGCTTTATAGTTTTACATCAGCATTTTAACAATTAAGTTTCTTTCTTTTATTTCAACTATACGCTTTAATATGGTGTTCAGCAAGTTCTTCCCAAAAACAAGTCTGCTAAATTCCTCGCTGTTTCAAGATATGGAACTGCGCCCTCTTATAGAAGACTTTATGCCATCTAATTTCCATTCTTTCTACCAACTTTGCAGAAACAAATTCAAGAAATGGATCGGAGTTATGGTCTTCGTTTCAAAGAAACCTTCTAAAAATGTGACTTTTTTTTGTTTTTAAATGTGACACCTGACATTTGCAAACTCGAATATCAAAATTCTGAACCCAACTCTCGTTTTCGTTACTGAACTTTAACACATGTAGGTATAGGCTATCATTAAGTTATCATTAAGTTTATGACTAAAGAAATGAAGGGATATCCCATTTGGCACTCAATTGTTCTTTTCTAAGAACAGTTCTTCAAAATAATTATATTAACAGCTTCAGGATATACTAATTTGCAGAGTTAAATTGACTTCTGACATGTTAATGAGGAAAACAATTTAAACATCCTGCTTCCGATCTGCTGTTGAGCATGGCGATCATCCAATACAGAGACAAAAATTGAATCTAATATTTCATTAAAAACCGCTAATGTTGGTGCCTAATTTACATAACTCTAGATTTACAGGTCGTCAAAGCAGGGCAGCGCCGATCCCAGGATTCAATCCAAACTACATGCAGTATGAAATGTTGCTTCCGAAAGGAAATGAGGGCGGTATTGAAGAACTTACCATGCATTTTGACTCATTTAATATTAAATTAAAGGAGTATTTACTTGGAACAAGATAAGATAGTTCTTCTTTAGTTAGTCTGTTTCGTACTCTTCTCTGGTTTACTTTCTCCTCCGTCCCTCCATTTTCCCCTTCTCTCTCTTACTTTCCTTTCCTTAACTTTTTGCCTTTATTTTTTATGGTAATTTCATGTATTTTTTCTCCTGTAAAGTAGCCAGACCTCGAAAAGCATATATGCTTCTGTCAGGTTTCCCCAACAGAAAGTTTTGTAATATTTTGGTATGTTATGTTTGTATTACTAAATGTGGAAATAAAAAACAAACTTCAAGTAATTAGTTAGCCTATGAGAGGCCTACCAGAGAAGTATAGCCGCGTGAATCTGTATATGGGGGCGGTCTTTATATCTGTATAGTTTGTCGTTTGGCTGTGACGTGTTTGGTTCCACTGATATCTACACTAACAGATCAGTGGTTGGTTCCCGCTGGTTGAATCAACGCACAAAGCTTTATGTTTTAGCCTGAATTGTACCGCTTGAGTTAGCCTATATGATTCATATAGTCAGTAGCCTACTGTTGTGCATGCACCATTGCGTATACCTATATTCGTGGACAGTTATCTCTTTATGTTACAGTTGTTATTGACGATTCGATTATCGGAAGATATTTACATTTTCTTGGAAGTAACCGAGTCAACCTGTCACGTGCAAACAAAACACATAAAATGGTGGAATATACCAATAACAAAACTTGTACGGTAACTTTGGTAAACAACGGTCTACCAAAAGTATATATTGTAAACAACGAGGGTTGATTTTAGGTCAGAAGTGACGCTCCTTTTCTCAAACTTGTTCAATACAGGTCATAATCAAAGGACAGTGGTTACAATGGTAATATGATATCTCCCATCAGGTTTAAACAGATCAACGCGCTTAAACATTACTATAACAAAATTCACTGTATGATCCTTAGCTGGTACTGATTACCGTCAATGTTCATCAGTACGCTATCTAAAGGTTTCGGTTTATATAGTGTTTATAGGCTAGGTATCCCTCACGGGCATTGCTGGTGAGCAAAATCCCCCCCCCCCCCCCCCCCATCTCCTGAGAACGCTAAACCTGTGATTGAACTTGTAATTTCAATTACAAGTCAAAGCGCCTAAGTTGTATGCATGGGACTGCTCATGCGCTTACAATATATGCCTACAAAAAAATTGTCTGGCCTCAAAGTCGACCTTTTATCGACTTGAAGACAGTTAATTTTATCCTCCCCGTGAACTCTTCCTTCTCCAAATCATGTTACATGTCGGCATGAGGTTTCGCTTTTTGAAGTCACCGTTGCCAAGAAAAAAAAATATGCAACATCCAGGGACCGTGCACGGTACAGGGTTTTCATTTTGGGGATTAGCGCAAACGCCAGATCAATGTAATTCACTGGTGACGAAATTTGCTGCCAGTATTATAATGGCACCAACCCCGCCTGAGGAAATCGTTGATGTTATGTGAATGATTATTGGGGAAGGAGCGATAGCGGCTATAACGGTGTCGGACGGCTACGAGTTTCAGTGGGTGGATCAATTTCAGCATCTTTATGTCATGACATGGCACAAGCGACCACAAATTTCAGTGAAATTCGAAGAATGGGAAGAATGTATAATAACACACGAGCATGCTTGTAGTAATTTCATATAGTATGAGGCTGACTTTCTCATCACGCCAAATGGGTGATTACATAACATCAACATGAACTTATATAGCCTGGTGCGACACAGTATTATTCTGTTATTTATTCGTATCACATGATATCTGGTGCGTGGGGTAACAAGGTGAAATTATGGGAAAGTAAGTGAGAGGGGATTACCCATAAGACAGGCCGTGTCAGAGGCGAATGGGATTGAAATCCGCGGACTTAAAGCATGAAATTTCAAACAACCAATCTGCAAACTAGAACTGCACTTTGCCTGCAAATACGCAGTATTGTAGTGCGCGTGGAGTGCTTGCAGTAATCGGGAAGAACTTTTCGGTTGTTCTTGATGGTGTTATTTTTTGGGAGGACAACACACCAGGGAGTATAATCATGTAGGTACCTACAAAGTGAGGGCGCTTTCGTAGCCAACTTATTCTGATCCTGTCAGTGACAGGCTCAGTCCAGTCCAGTCATGTAGTTATCGTTCACTTGGCAAGTAATGCAAATATTGTAGCGCGCACGCGCACTACAATAAAAAGCAAAAACATTTCGCTGTATACGAGAAGATAAGGTAGATCAACATTGATTGTTTAGACTTAAATGATACGGTGTAGAGGAACAATTATGGTCTGGCAAGAAAAATATATTAGTATTATTTTCACTTCGTAATTATCTGCAGTGCATTGCCCCAAAATACGTAAGTGAAAAAAGGGGGGGGGGGAGGGAGACAATTGAGTGGTCACCTGTTGTCAAAACGTTCGGTATATTACTCTCTTTCAGAATTTGTCGACACAGAATTATGAAATCAATAAAGTTTGAGTCGGTAGAATGTCTGCGATGATTTGGGAGGAAGGTAAATCCCTTGGAGAAAACATTTTTGACCAAACTGCAAGATTTGTTTTTGGGGCAAAGCAAGCAACCTTTAATTGAAAACAAGAAGAAGGCAACTTACGGTTATCGCTGCTTCAAAAACCGTCTGGTACGTCGATTAATCCTACCGACCATATACACACCGGGTACTTGTGAAAAACTTGATCCTCCATGGTCCCCACTTATTTCATTGTTTAATAGTGGATTAAAAACATTCATACTTACGTCAATAAGTAAACAGTCCGTTCTTAATTGTTATCATAGAGGTATCGTGATCCGACCATGGGCTATAACTTTAAACAGTGTTAGCCTAATACACCATATACTGAAGGAAAGCGTGTTCGACATATATCCACTCGCATATTATTCTTTTCAGCGTACACGAAATAGTTGTATTTGAAGATTACGTAACTGCATGTATACTTGCAACAATAGAGAAACTTACCAATCCTATTTCTATTTCCCATTCTATTCCCATTCTATTGAGGCTTAATTCATCAACACTTAATCTATGTGTTTGATTGCATGCGGCGGAGGAACTGGGGTGAGGAGGGTTTAGGGTCCGGGAAGATGGAGGTGAGGGGAGGTGAGGTGAGAAAGGGGATCTGAGTGGAAGATATTTTCTTCATTTACACCGTTTTACTTTAAACTAAAAATTAACTCTATTCTAATCAATAATTAAAATGAAAAAAACCTAACAGTTGACAAGATCGCATTTGTTCCTAATCAGAAATAATTGATGAAACTGTGTTACGTGACCAGACAGTCTGCTCACTATGTTACATCACGTGACATTCATAAGTATGTAAAACTCGCGTTTGTTAATTCAGACGCCAGAGAAATTGTCGCGAGTGACACCGTATTGAACTCTCCTATGTATCAGTGCAGCCAAGTTGGCAGTGATAATTTAATAACCTTGATAAGTCCTACGTGACAATTACAAGCTAATGCTTCTCTAGAAGGGTAAATACAGTTCACTGGGCGGGGCGGTAATACTCCATGCCTGCGGAGACATAATATCTCATCACCACCGCCCCCACCATTACTCCCTCACCCTACCATCATGTTACCCAAATTCTCATCGTATCACCATTACTACCATCAATCTCCCCCCCCCCACCCCATTCCTTTTCAACCCTCATACCATTCCTATCACGATTCCCACCCTACCCACCTGACCCTCACTACCCTACCTCCACGTTCCTCTCGCTACCTCCCCC
>KN886207.1:15324-25346 GCA_000934455.1 Apostichopus parvimensis
GTGCCCCTATCTATAGTGTTGGTGCCCCTCCTTGAATTGTTGGTGCCCCTCCTTGAATTGTTGATGCCCCTCCTTGAATCGTCGGTGCCCCTATCTAAAGTGTTGGTGCCCCTCCTTAAATTGTTGGTGCCCCTCAGATCGTACATATCAGTAGATATAGAGGCTTGAAGTTATACCATCACAAAACAAAAAAACGGTTTTTTTTTAACGGTACAAAATAGGTAAAATGAACTAGTATAGTGTAGCCTGTTCGTACCAAACTATACAAAAACAACTTAGAGAATGATCCATTGATCAATAAAGTCCTATTGAAACACAATGTAGCATTAACTCACTTCCAAAATAACCACCACATCTCTGTATTCAAACTTCTTACTTAAAGCCTCATCCCTATAGAAATTAGAAAATCCTTTTCATAAGTGGGTCCAGCCTCCAAATTCCAGGCGTACTTATACACTAAGTACACTTCAAAAACTCCAACTAAGTAGCAACCACTCCCGACCCAAATAATAGAACCCGCTCTGTCTTCAAATCCCACCTACTTAGAAATTCCTCCCCTTTAGAAATCCCTACCTAATTGGCTCTTCAGTTCCGACCTCCTGTTTATTTGTGGCTTCTTTACAATGTCAATTGAACAATACTTCACTTCTCAGCATCTCCCTGATTGAATAATAGACAACTTTCCCTAGAAAAAAGAAAAAAGAAAAAAAGTGTCTATTCTACAAAACTTATATATTATCCCCCGTAGGACCTCTTGCCAAGTCGATCAGGGGTAAACTCCTTTTATTTGATTTAAGCCTGTTCGTTTGAATATGATGACAACAATATACTGTAACATCATTACTGAAAGGTAGAAAGCTCTTCGAATCCTGACCATGCAGGGTCAAAAATAATGGAAAGAAGAAGTGACCTCCTCACGGTTTGAAAGTGACTTGGCTGCAATGTAAATAAAATAACATCGGTATTGTTTTCAGACTGTTACTTACTAAGTACTACCTTGTTTTCTTCATGCTATTCTGTTACATTAATGAGTGGCAAGTTTCAGTCTTAATTGCGATTGAATTTTCGATTGAACTGGATATTGCTATCGTCACCACAGCGAGCGTATATATTTATGGTATAAATATGAACATAACACCAGGAAGACTGCCTGATGACGTCACAATTTCTTATCATCTATCTTGAATTGTCTCCATTAAGTATGTGGGTTAAGCTCGTCTTCTTGCAATCTACGTAGATAAATAACTAATTCCAAAAAGTTAACTTGAAAATCAGGCTATAAAAATGTCAGATTTGGTCTAACTTTCTAACATATTTCTTTGAGAGAAGAGCTAAGGTTGCAGTTTTATCTATACAAAGCTGACCCGACGTTAGGGCAGGGAACAACTCCTGGCCTGGTAGGTGTTAGGTTAAAAAGTCAATCGGTTACAACAGGGAGTTGTTATCATCCCTGGTTACAACTGATACGTTTTCCAGTAAACCAACGGTTTCGCTGACGTCATTGACAAGCGTATGTCAACACCACATAAAACGCCTAGTAGATTACGGTAGCTTAGAACGACCATTACATGGATTTGCACACTTGAAAAATGTCCTTGCATTTAACATTATAATCAGGTGCGTAGCCATGATTTGTTCAATGGGGGTGTTTTGCTGGAGACTGACATGGGGGAGGGGTCTTAGAGGAGGGGGTGTCCCCCTCCCCTTTGGCGAAAAAATGGAATTTTAAGGGCTCTATATGCAAAATGGTGCAATGTTTGAGCTCAAATCATGCAAAAGAATATTGATAGTTATTTTGTGGAATAATTCTATTCACATCAGAAAAATGTAATCCTATATAGACTCAATTATTGATGCAAGGAAAATGCGAACCTAAAGAGATACCTTTCTCAATATATATAATTAACAAGCAACTAGGTTCAACTTCAACTCAAAAGTTTGAACTGTAAGAAGGATAATTTGGGGAATCAGAGATAAAAAGATCAAGGGAATTGCGGACCTATAGAGTTCCCCTTCGTTTGGACTGTAGAAGTCTGTTGACAAGCAAACTGGGAACCCAAAGAGTTAGCGGTACTCTCACATCATTGATTTTGGCATATTTGGTATCACAGTTCTCTTAGAGTCTCACTAAAAGTAAAGCTAAAATCCCATTAGTGCGATAATTTAGAGTTTGTATAAGTTGGGCATATACTGTAACGTGAGTCGTGACGATAGAGAAATTGTTACAGACGAAAGTCCAAACTTCTCGGCTTCTTCGCCAAGTCAGTTAGAATGACATCTGCGCTGACAGGAACATCTCTGTGGATATTCAACAACGCTATATTTTTGGGGGGCACTTGGGCCATGGGGGTGTTTGAACACCCAAAACACCCCCCTTGGCTACGCGAATGATTATAATATTTGCATTTCAGATACGGATAGTGCTGATGGTTACCGGACGCGCAGCCAAGTAGGTCGGAGTGGCGGGGAAGAGGGGGGTGGGGGTGGAGAGGGGAAGAGTATCGGAGGGTTTCCCGCCTCCCCCCTCCTCGAATGATTTTGCTCCTCGTAGAAACTATTCTTTACAGTGTGCTTGGTTAATGGAGGGGCAATGTTGAAGTCATCAATAACCCCTTGGTATTCAGGGGGGGGGGTGTAGTCCATAAATATCATTTATTGGGCAATTGGAGTAGAAAAGGTCTGGCAACGTAGAATCATTTCAGAATATATCACTATGAAGGAGAACCGAGGAAACCGCGGTTTTCAAAACTCTTCTGGTACTGAGTGATAGTGATGAAGAAATAAATATATAATAAGAGGGGCGAAAATGAGGAGTGAAACAAGGGACAAAATGGGGTATGGTTGGAAATAATAAGTTGCTTTAGTTTATGTAATTCATGAATATAAATATAAATCCTTTGTTCAGTTGAGATAATAAGATCGTTATGTCTTTTATAAGCCTCTGTAGATTCTAAACTTCAATAGGCGTCCTACGCCTGAACTCACAGACAGGTGAAATTTTGGTTATGTTACCGTGTGCAGCGAATTCTCGGGAAGTGGGATTTGCGCTCATTACGAAAACGCAGTTTTACATTGTCAATAATCAAACTTACACACGTTACTCTTTCTAGAATAGCGATAAAAACCATGGATTCGAATCTTGAAAATTCACATCACCCAACCTACGTCGAAGCTATCATCAACAGAATCTTCTGTGAAAACTCAACCGAGAAATTCATCGCCATTTTTCAGACTTTGTCGAAAACTTGAAATCCACTATAATTCATCATGCCTGTTGACTGTACCTGCAAATGTTGCCAGGGTAAGTTGAGAAATTGCTAACGTTTTAATCAACTAGGCCTATAATTTATGGAATTTCACATGGTTTGTTTATATCTTTCTTACCGATACTAAGCACAACGTAGTTTGTACGCGGAATTGAGTAAAAAATACCATATCATGGCATGATAGCCTATATCCACCTGAGCCTAGCTTTCTGCGAACTAGTTTTCGTTCTCGTAATGAGAGGCTTGAGTATCTGCCATTGTTGGAAGAGTACCGTACGGAAATTGTTTACAGACTGACCTAACTTATGTTAATTGTTATGGAGTAGTAGGAAACATTTCATATGTTTATTCCCATTACGATGTATGACTTTGAAGAAGATTTGCCATTGTTACGCGCTTTTAACAGTGAAACCCCCGTGAAAATATTCCAAAAACGTTTAATGTTCAGCCAGTCGTATTTAATGAAGGATAGGCTAGGCCTATGTATAAATTCATATTATAACAGCTACACGGTGCACGTGATTCATGCATATTCCCAAATCGCGGAAATTTGCTATGTAGGCCTACCCAGAATTGCACTGTATAGATATCACGTTCATATGTTGAGTAAACATGTAGCCTACATCATGATATGAAAAGTCGAATAAAGTGCAGAGATATTTACATAATCATTCTTACTTTTGCTTCCTTTAGGTGGAGCCTGCAAGTGTGGCCCAGATTGCTGCAAAGAAGACGACTGCGCATGCTCCAAGGGAAACTGCGCTGGTGAGTTTCAGTTTAATTACTTTGTGTTTTTTGCTAAGATATTAGCTCTAGTTAAAAAGTTAATCATTAACTTGCCACACAGAGACACAGCAGTCAAAATTGTAAATATACGAATTTGTGACATCACTGTATGGATAGGGTTAAGGTTATGACGTTGTAAGCATATTTTATGACACTTTCGGTTCGAAATATTTGAAGGAGATGAAAATTATAGGAAGCGAAGATGGAGAAGGTACGGGTTCTACTTTTCTAGAGCAGGCTACATCTATGATACTAGATACTGTATAATGTCAGGTGTCGGGCATTTGACCAATCGATGACTTAATTTAGTATTCTGAAGTATCTTTTCAATGATAATTATCTTCTCTCTTTTCTGTTTACTCACAGCTGGTAACTGCTCGTGTGTCTGTGAATCACCGTGCAACTGTACAAGTTAGATACGCTAAATGAAGACTACACGGATTCACTCACCAGATTGAGGTTAGTTCCACACTTCAGAAATTAATCATTTTAATTAAAAACACTCCCAAAAAGAAAAGCCCCCGAGAATTTTCTTCCAAAAGAATCCAGCATTATCAATATTCAGATAATGGCCCCATGATATTCCTTTGCCAAGTTCTAGAACATTTGATCCTGTTAAAAGAGAACCCCCCCCAAAAAAAAATCCATCCAATTTGCTATGTAACAGATCAACTATATGGTATGACCAACTTAACTGGCTTCCATACACCAAATAAAATAGCGTTAATTATTTTTACTTTTCTACAGTTCCACTGCATCTTCACTGACCACGGCTTTCTCTGATCACCGTTCAACCATCGCGTCACTGCCTCGCCAACAGCATACCGTGCACTTAGCAACAGAAAATCGCGGTTCCGCCATCTGAAAGAATCCAATCTTTTGACCATCTGAGATTGACGGCAACTGACTAATCGATTACCTTAAATTGCCACATGTAATTACGCTACAAACCTCGATTTCAGATGTTTTGTTAGATATTTTTTTCGTGGTGTAGTTCGTTGTTGCTGTGTGTGACGCGCGCACAATACATCATGTGCGGGTGTACGGTGTGATACGTTTGGTTACCATCGCTACGGGTAAATGTACATAACCATATATTCAATTTTGTAATCATTTTGTGTTCATTCAATTTTGTAATCGTTGTTACCCATTCAGCTACTCGCATTTTCTGCTTGTTTTCTTGATGTTTTTATCTTTGTATTTGTTTCATGCAGTATAGCTCCATTTATGATTATTTCTCTCACAAAATGTTATGCAGCTGATTTATTGTAGAGTTAAAAATGGTTTCATGTCTTTAAAAAAGGAGAAAAAAGGAATGTTAGTCAACGTCAATATTTTGAAAAACTATTTTTGTTATCATTTATGTTGATCAACGACAATACCAAAAAATACTTTGAGAATACATGTGCTGTTAGCATCGTAACGATATTTGTATCTTACAACTACATCTCTCAAAGGCATTTGTTTCATACAGTATAGATCCGTTTATGATTATTTCTCTCACAAAATGTTATGCAGCTGATTTATTGGAGAGTTAAAAATTGTTTCATGTGTTTAAAAAAGATAGAAAAGGAATATTAGTCAACGTCAATATTTTGAAAAACTATTTTTGTTATCATTTATGTTGATCAACGACAATACCAAAAAATACTTTGAGAAAGTCTTTGAGAATACATGTGCTGTTAGCATCGTAACGCATCGCATCTCTTTTAGTTAGTCGACGTCAATATTTTTGTTATCATTTATGTTCATCAACGACAATACCAAAAAAAACGAGATGTTAAGAATACGTCACATGTTACACATGTGCTGTTAGCATGATAACGATATTTGTATCTAACAACTAGATCTCTCAAAAGATACTTTTTGACAAGCCTGCTTATCCCTCACCCTCTCACGATTTGTTTCGTACTATTTTCACAACTGTTACTGTTACTGTTTACAACTGTTACTGTTTACAACTGTTACTGTTTACAACTGTATTTGTATCAGTCCACTATCCAGAATCAGCTATATGCATGGCAGTTTATCAACTTTGAAAGTGGTCAGTCGATCATGAGAAGCACAAAATACACTGTTGAAACCTGTAATAACCAAACTCAAAAAGTCGTTTGTTTCATATTTTGTTCAATTCTTGACCTTAACCTACTTTACTATTGAGATTATAAACTGGGCACCCACTTACTAGCCTCTCAATATCCCTACACCCCACCCCATCCCCAGCATGCGATACCCACCAGAACTCTCTTAATATCCCGACACCCCATCCCCACCATGCGATACCCACCAGAATTAACTTGTTCCATGGCACCCCACCCCCAGCATGCGATACCCACCAGAACTCTCTCAATATCCCAACACCCCACCCCATCCCCAGCATGCAATACCCACCAGAATTAACTTGTTCCATGGCACCCCATCCCCAGCATGCGATACCCACCAGAACACTCAATATCCCAACACCCCACCCCACCCCCAGCATGCGATACCCACCAGAATTAACTTGTTCCATGGCAAATAAATTATGTAACGACCACCCCTTTCCAAATGAAATTGTTGGATTATGAGATAGTAAACTTGATCCTTTTTGCTGAGGGGGGGGGGGGATGAGGGTTAGACTAGTCCCAGTCACTTTTACTGATGAACCTCACATGCTAAAAGGCAAACTTTTCAAAAATTCAGTGGTATGGAAATTCAACCTCGCTAAACAGAAGGACAATGCTTCAGATATATACCCCTGTGGCCAATATGGACGAACATATAAGATGAACTTTGAACTCAATCAATGCAACATTATTTTACTAATTATAACAAATAACACGAAGATGATATTGTATATGAAAGTGTGCTTTCGTCACCAGTTGGTGAAATCTATTGGGTTATTATCTCAAATTTACAGTCAATTTTAATTCACTTCTGAAGCAGTTTACGAAGGTGCTGGCCCGCAACACTACTGGAAGGTCCTTATACCCTACAACAACCTGTAGATATGGGCTGGATACCAGGATTTTATGAAGGAAGGGCTGTAATGCTATGGTCCTTGAATCCTACTTCCATGTACGTGGTTATTAGAGTCCTCCCCAAGAAAAGTTTAAAATTTTAGACGTGAAATTGTGAATTCTGAGGCATACTAAGGCTATAAACTAGGTCAATAATTAGATCTATGCTCAAGGACTGATATATTTTTTCTGTGTGAGGTTGGTGACATGTTGAAGAGGCAATAGAAGATACAGAAATTAAGAATGGATAACTTGTTATTACACAACAATGGGCGAAAAATCTCTTTAATCCCATTTAGCCATTTTCAAATGAGATTGAAGAATTGAGATTGAAGTCTAAATATGACATTATTGAACCATATTCTGCTGGAAATTTTGTTTTTTAAATTTTTTCCCTTGCAATGCTTATTTACTTTAATATAGAGATCGCTTTTGAAATCCTGAATCAAGAAGAATCTTAAATGGAAGCAATAGGCTGACAAATCACGACAGAATGGCTGCCGTTGTGACACGACATTTACAGCATGTCATCCCAAACGGAGGAAGATTTTCTTGAGATATCTGTAGGAGTTGCTAATCCCAAAGGACTTTATCATATCAGCTAAATATGATAGTTGGAGTGACTTCCCCTTTCATGACATGACTCATAGCACCAGAGTGAGGTCATAACCAAAATCTGCAGCCTATTACCAAAATCACACTGATTCCTCCAATGAGATGGCACTCTATAATCTACAATCCTGTTAGGACATATTCATATCCGTGACGGATATATGCATAGGAAGTGTAATGGAAATACATGTTATTAAAAGGATATGTCTTTACAATTAAGCTTAACTGTGATAATACTAGGTGCTGGTTATCATACAACTCATGAATATTCATTAAATTAAATTTATAAATTTTTTATACTGTAGTGTTCGTATTAATTATATAATTTATATGATCCAAGCGATATCTGCACAGCATTTCCTCAAACAAGTCAATTGAGTTTGAAACCTGATAATAAATAGACTATAATTACAATAATACTTTTTTTTTTCATTCAAAATTATATAATCTCTTCAAACTGCCCCTTTTCTTCAGATTGTGCAACTAGTTGCAATGTACATGATTTTATTCTTTCGGAATAAATGACACCCATGCTCTGATCATAGCCAGGCGTGTAGCCAAGGGGGGGGCGAAGGGGGCAGCCGCCCCCCCTTGAGCATATATTTTCAAATTTTTTTTAATGTTTTTATGATATCGCTAGTAATTTCAAAAGAGAAAATGCTAAGATGCAACTTACAAGGCCTGGGAAGTGCCATTTCCAGCGATCTGGGAGGCATTTTCAGCCAAAATTTTCTTGTACGCTTCGCGCCAACTCATGGTGGCGTTACGCTTAGATAGTATGCAATGCCTTATCTACGGCTCTGAAAATTTTTCTACATTTTCGCCCCTCCCTTGGCAAATTCCTGGCTACGCGCCTGATCATAGCCTTACCCTAACCAATCCATTAAACCATTACACGTCTGCCCTCATACCGTTCCCATAATCCCCAAACAACACTGAGATATTTAGACTGGGGCTCAAATTGAACAGGGAGTCACTGTCACATCAGCCCCATATGGTTCCATGAAAACTTGAAAAGTTGTTGCTGTGAGTTTAAGTACCGTTGACACAGAATCAACTGCACTAGCATGAGTTGACCACCAATAAGTTTCTTTATAACCGTTGAAGGAGTGGTCGTTTGACACTTTGTCAGAATTTCCAAGTCGGACAGACTGTTATAAGCATCGTAACTTGTGGTTTCTAAAACCTGTGTTTCGTTCGACCAAACTGACGGAGCGTCACTTTGAAGTCCATCATACAGTACGCCACTGCGTATAAATTCACCCGTTGCGGTCACACAGTTTCATATGAAACTGGTCCCAATTTTTAGCAAGGTAGGCCATTTCTTTTCTGTCTGATATAAAAGCTTTCGTTACCAGAAAAATATCTTCAAGTTAAGCATATACTGTACATACACGAAGATATCACAAATATGACAGCATTGACCCCCCATGACCTTGCTTCATATAAAGAACTGCCCCCTAAGTATATGCTTCTTGTTACAAATCAATTGATTGAAATAGTATGAAATATATCTTAACACTGGTACCGACCTTATGATGTAGAAATTGACGAAGTTTAGGACAAGAATATCCCTATCTCCCTCCCCCCCCCCCAAAAAAAAATGCAAATCAAGGTAGTTTAATGACAACATTTTTCCATACACCTAATCAAACTGAAAGACACCTAAATTGTATGTATAAATTGTAAAACAGTAAGGATGAAAGAAAGACTTAAGATGACAAGAGGTGATGCTGTACCACTATGCACCCTGTGTCTAACAAAAAACACTAAATATATTCCTTTCACACCTGCCAGAAACCCGAGTGACTAAATGCCGGAAAATCAAACAAATATTTTGGTTTGTACATGAAGGTGCAATATTCCAGACACTTGACAACTTTATAATTCTTTCCAGTTTTATAATAATTACTACAAGAGTGATTTGTTATCAAGTCCAAATATCACATAACCATTTTTTTTTTTTAATTGCATCCTTATAGCTTTAAAAATTATCTTGTAATTTTAGTCAGATTTTAAGAGAAAAAAATACTACCTTGCTATGATAACCCTTCAAGGCTTATATCGAAAATTCCATCAAATTTCACAATCCATATAAATAAAATATTTTATGTTTCAGTTTGACTTTTGCTCCCCTAAACTAAATAAATGTCATTTTTTTCATAAATCATAAAAGAACGACATTGAACATTTTCCTATAAAATGTTGACTTTATCTTTGGCAAATCATACTTTTTTTTATGGTAATTCTAGCAAAATTTCCACTGTGTAAAGCAGTTCCCTTATGCAATGTGTGATAATATTCACAATGAACTCCTATTTTAACAAGCTGATGTTTAAACAATTCACACAAGTTATTA
>KN886207.1:33763-44884 GCA_000934455.1 Apostichopus parvimensis
ATATTGGATTATGAATATTGGAATATAAATATTGGAATATAAAAATTGGATTATAAATAAATAAATATTCTTAAATACTTTGAATAGAGTAAAATGCCTTGTCGATACCAGCCCCTGGTTGTCCTTTCCACTATTTGTTTTGGTTTTTGGTAAACACTCCTTTATTTCTGACAGCTAGCTTACAATCACACTAGCATGTTGAAGTATTTCTCTTCCTAAAAATTCAGAATATTAGTTTTGTATTATTCAATCAAACCACCACAACTCTCTGTTTTTGGCCACAAAATGCCTTAATTTTATTGTATGTATTAATTTGCTCATATTAAAACGGACGTAGAATATATGGGCAGTACAAAAACTGTTTTGTTTAGACAATGAGGTTTGTTGAGCAATCCTGTACTAACGAGATATTCCAGCCTGAAATCACTGTATATTTAAGTGTCAGATCTACCATCCCTCTCCCAAAGAAAACAAGTCTGTCCTATGAATATGGTATAATATTTCCCAGAATCGTCAAAGAAAAAAACCCAACCCTACCAGTTTTAAAAACTGGCAGGATGTAATACAGAAACCTGGAAGGCCACGAACCTCATTTTATTCTCCTAGCCTTTGGTGTCGTTAACAGAGCTGATATTTTGTTATCAAACCTAGAAGGCCACAAACCTCATTCTATTCTCCTATACTTTGGTGTTGTTAACAAAGCTGATATTTTGTTATCAAGCCTAGAGGGCTACAAACCTCATTTTATTCTCCTAGCTTTGATGTTGTTAACAGAGCTGATATTTTGTTATCAAACCTAGAAGGCCACAAACCTCATTCTATACTCCTATACTTTGGTGTTGTTAACAAAGCTGATATTTTGTTATCAAGCCTAGAAGGCTACAAACCTCATTTTATTCTCCTAGCCTTTGGTGTCGTTAACAGAGCTGATATTTTGTTATCAAACCTGGAAGGCCACAGACCTCATTTTATTCTCCTAGTCTTTGATGTCATTAACAGAGCTGATGTTTTTGGTATCTGTAATATGATGTTCTGGATGCCTCTCATGATGCAAGCTACCAAACTGATCTTGACACCTTAAATCATGTACCACCGTGGAAACCTCCAGACAAGCTGTTATTTTACTCACCCAAAGAGAAGCCAGTCGTACGATATCGTCAGGTATAATATCTCTATTGCAGTCAACGAGGAGTTCACCCTACCGTCCTGATGGAGGGAGAAGGAACGTTGTTTATCATCATCGGCACACATCAGCAATGATGTGATCTTGTTACAGTGGGACATATCATATTAATGACATGACGATATTAAATATGTAGTAAAGTATTAAATTTGGCCAAAGAGACTAAATTCTAGTAATAATAATCTTTTTTCCAAAATATTTCAACCTTTTAGTTCATAAAGGATGAAAGGCCAATTTAGACACATAAAATGTTGAAAACATTAAATAATCCAACCCACAGTACTTTTAACACTTCATGAGCACTTCATGAAGGAAACAAGGTTTATGTGCAAGAATCGTAATTAGTTAAGAAGCTTCCTCAACATTAACCAGATCCAAACAGGAACATCTTCTTGTTTCCAATGACACAACTTTTGTCATCAGCAGATTTGAGAACACTGTCTTTCATGAGAGAGTTTGAACTTTTATAGATAAAGTGAAAAAATTGTGCGACAAGTTTTGTTACTTGCTTACACCCTCTGCATCGTCAGTTAAAGGAAATATCCGCATCACAAGTATAATTAAAAAATTGTTAATTAATGTTTCAAACTAAAAGTGAAAACTTTTTCACCATTCTATTTTGTGGTGAAAATGCCACAACAAGTTGACAGAAGTGATTTTATTATAGCTGTTTGATTTGAAGGGTTAGACCAACAACTCGGTCGTATATCTTTGTTTTTTCTCATTTCCTTCCATTTCCTATCCCTCCATACAAGATAATATATGCCTCCTTTCATGTATAACTCTGTAGCTGTTATGCCTATTCAAGTGAAACCGAAAATGAAATCATGCCTGAGTTTTCTTGAATTTCCTTTTAATACCCTGGACATTCTGAAGTACATAAAAGTAGATGGTGCACATAACTATACATGGTTCCATTTTCGTTATGGAATTTAAATCTTACTTCAGTCTGCTTTCATACTCCCCCACCATGTGATTCTGAACTGTTACAAGACTCACTTAAACCTACGTCCGTAGGACACCTAGAAGTTGCCGGGGAGGAGGGCAAGGGGGTCGTTTGGGACACAAAACACAAATGTAGCCAAAAAATGAACCATTCTTTTTTTTTCTTTTTCTTTCCATTTCTTGACAAAATCCTCCTGCTTACTTTCTCTCAGATAAACATGGTTCCTCAGGTATTTTTTTCCTTTTTTAATAAGGAGTAACATTTGGGCAATTATGTCCACTTTGGATAATGCAAGAAGGATCTGCCCACCTCTCCCCCCCCCCCCCCCCAACAACAATAGCCATTAAGCCTATTCTACCCATGCCACTGCCAGTGTAAAACAATGCATACATATATGTCTTTCTTTCCTTAACATTTATTTCAAATTGAATACCATCGAAATACGGGTTATATAAAGTAAGGTTTTTATTTATTAGACTCACCGCCCACAACGATAACCTGAGAAGTGAAATAAAGAGAGGGGTACGGTCCCATCCTGATATACAATGTACCAAGAGACCAGCATCATCTAGAAGAAACAAGGAAATAAATATTAAATACCAAAAGAATGCTTGGTTTGAGGAAGAAAAGATAAAAGGACATACACCAATATCTACCAATATCTGGATAGGAAATTGGTTAAAATTTTAATATTTTATTCAGAACGACGTTTATTTGTCAGGTTAGGATACTCGGTGTCCATCTAATTTTGTGAGAGGCTTAAAAGGCGAAGCTGGTGGTTTTTCGACATCGTCTAATCTGTTTATGTTAGATTTAATTTATTTTATTGAATTTATGTTAGATCGAATATTTACACTGAATAGAATATTTACACTTGTACCTTTCCATCGATGTATGGCACATTGTATTATTTTCTTTTGGGACTCGGTAAAACTTGATCAAACCTAGCACATTTGGACAAGCAATGGACCCTTTTTTCGCAAAAAATCCTAAGCACTCACGTGACTGCAGGTCACCCTGTGACATACGAGTCAGTTGAGGAAAAATTTTGATCAAGCTATTCACTTCAGCACTAACACTATGCCAATACGACACTCTGTCATACTGCTAATATCAAAATGCCAAAGAATTGTGAAGTAGGAGGTTGCAAAAACACTTCTGAAAACCGAAACTTAAGTTTCTTTTCCTTTCCCAGTCATCAAACCAACGATAAACGCCACAGGCTTTGGATTAATTTTGTAAGTAAAAACTTTGTCACTACCGGGGTTTCCCACCGTCTGCAGGCGGAAATATGTTCAGTGCACTTTGACACAAACATGTATTATATATAGGCAGTATAGTCTACGCAGAGGCCCTCTAAAGGTAAAGTCTCCCCAATTTTGATATGCCTAAACTCATTAGCCACAATTGTCCCGTTATTCTAATGTGCACACTCAATTGTAAATCTTCAGCCGTGACTTACCCCATAGGTGCAGGAAAAAACAGATCATGTTACAAAAGAGTACACTGTACAATAGGCCACGTTTGACTTAGTTCTCCTTAGCAAAACCAACGACACGACACTACGCACGGAGCTTACTTAGTGATGCACACTAACACGTACGGACGATATGTATTGGAGGCATGTATATGTTGTACTGAGACGGCAAAAGCTTTCAAATTTTTGAACTTTTGAAACTGGGATATGGAATCAGGCGTTTTTTTGTACCGTGGTGTTCCCTTCGCTTGTGTATCTGCTTTTGTGGAGTTGTGACTTTCTGAAAGCTTTACATTATGGCAGCGAGACTGAGACATACCCAAAGCTTTATATTTCGTGGATTTGATTAATAGTGCATCCACTAATCGGGAATCACAGTATTATTTGTGTACTAAAATACTTTAGTATAAGCAACCAAAAAAAAGGAATTTTTTGGGCCACCAGCTATGCATTGTATTATTATACTGATCTTACAAAGTTGGCCACGAGTATGCAGTGTATCCGTAGTTCACAAGTGAAATTTTTACACACGACAGGATAAAGACGAGTCAATTCCCACGTAATGAGTCCGACCAATGTCATCCTATCATGTTATTATAACTATTGTTTTAATAACTGACTGGATAAAGATAAATACATTCCCATTGTACGACTGAAACAATGTTTATTTTCAAACGGACAAACGCAGTCTGCTTCCTGGAAGGAGTGTCGTTTAGTTTGCTAATGACCCATCAAATCATTGAAATATTTCTTATGATTTATTATTATAATAATAATTTATTTATTATCATGGTTAACACCCATATGATTGCAATGACTAACGACTGCTGTAATAAGGATGTGCTTACTTTTCGTTATGATGGACAGCTGCAGTTTCAGGTAGTTCTGCGTGATTTTAATCAGATCCCAGGCTCTGTACATGTGCCAGTCTATGGTCGTACCGGCGACCACACTGTCGGGAATACTGAGACTTGCGTCGACGAATTGCTAAAATGGAATCAAAGAGATGGTTCGTTTCATTAGGATGACCTTAAAACCATTAACTGTAACTCTGATGAAGAGATCATTACTATCATAATTTTATAAAATATCTCTTATAATTTAGTCACATTTTTTCACTTATAAATATAACTCACTTTAAATAAGAAGTAATATACTCACTTTAAGTAAAGTAACTCACTTTAACTCACTTTAAATAAAACTTTAAATAATAAGTAATTAAATAATAACTAACTTTAAATAATAAGTAATTAACTCACTTTAAGTAAAAGTAACTCACTTCAAGTAATAACTCACTCACTTATAAATATAACTCACTTATAAATATAAGAATTATTAAAAATATGTGCACTTCATATATCCTACACATAGTTAGAGGAGGGTAATTCTGTTTAAGGTGGTAGGAGAGATGGGTGGGGTGTTGGCTCGGTTGGGGGGGGGGTATATTGTTATTGACCAGGAGTGCACAGGGGTGTCAACAGGGGAGAAACCTGGGTCCAGGAGGAGACTACTATATTGTATCATCCTTAGACACTTTCTGATAGTGATATTCAAGTACAAACATTCATGTGAAAAGGAATAAAATTTCTGTGATATTACCCATCATTCTATATGATTTAATTTTTTCCAATAAGTATAGCCTGATATCTTTTAATTCTTTCAATACCTGTGACCAATCAAACTTGATACCCTCTGCATTGAATCCGTTGTCCCTGTAGTCTTTGAAAAACTCACAACCGGGGTAGGGTGTCGAGATGAGGCAAAAGTCATCGTACCGCCTCTCCTTGTCGATCTTCTCGGAGGATGACACACTGGTCGGAAAATAAACAGTAAAACGGTGTTTGACAGCTTTGATTGCATAATGGTCACATTCCATTATGAATGCCTTCCATTATATATACAAGCACGGACAGAACGTTTACTTATCGCGGACATAATTCAGTATCTCAGATTAGGTCAAAGGCATTTTCTAGCACGCGCACTTTTTGAGTCATAGTTTTTGCAAAACTAATTGTAACGGATGGCATAAACTAAAAGCAAAAAAATGTTCTCAATCTTTATCTATTGAAAAACAAAGAAAGCTCTGTGTCTGTTCATTATTACTTTTACTTTTAATCATTTCTAGAGTTTTGGTCTCTAGAATCCAGGAGAGGTTTTGGGTTAAGCTTGGGGTAGGGATTGGAGAGAGTATAAATCAAAACATTTTAATTGTTTACGTTTTGGACTGTCACTGAGACTACTTTTGGATTGAGTTCAAAGTATTTGCTTCCTAACTTCGGCAATTCGATGGATTAGCTTTGTGTGCTGTGTTTCTTATCCAACAAGTTGAAGGGAGAGGTCTGAATTAATTTTCAGGTCTGTCATCCAGAATTCTGGAAAATTTCATAAAAACTTTTAAACGAGGAAAAAAAAAAGAGCACATCATTTCCACTTACTACACACCAAACTTGACTTTCTTGTTTTCCAACATGAGGTCACAGATATGAGTCACTGAAAGCATCTGGAGAAGGTTGATGTCTGCTGCCCTCACTCTGTCCATCAATGGCCAATCGTTGGTACTAGAAAATAGAACGGTGAAAATGTCTGCTCCAGTAACTTCAATGACTATAGAATTAGTACAACCATCATTTATTTCAAAACATTTGTAAATCTTTCATACAGTTTGTAATTACTTTACTTTTCAGGATACTGACATAACACTGACAAGCTATTTACATTAATTAAAGCCATTCTAGGAAAGTGTCGGGGGGGGGAAGGGGAAGGGAAGGGGCAGCAGATTGAGATGGGAAGGGGACAGGTAAGATGTGAGAGCAATGTAGATATTTTTCATTCTGACATTCTTTTTTGTTACTCACATAACCAAAACCACTGCAATTTAAAAATTCAGATATTTATTTTATTTAAGATGTTTTGTGAAGTCTCTTGTAGGTGTAGCCACTCTTTTGACGTGGGAAATTCCTAAAAGTCATAGTCCCTGGATTCTACCAATGGAATCAGGGCTTATTATCGAATACACCAGGTTCTAACTGTACATTGTTTGGCCTCTTACATACCAATCTTGTTCCTGTTTGAACAAGATATGCAACATGAAAATAGTAAATTTGCTTGATAAATGTTTTCTTCAATGATAACGGGTACCTCGCACTTCCAACGATGCCTGTGTCATTCGGTTCTACTGCTGCTGGACTCAAACCACCTGTGGAAAGCCAAAAAGAAAAAAGAAAAAAGTGTTTATGAATAAATAATAACGAGATAGTGCTTCACAGAAGTCACGACAGATCCAAAGAGGGGCTTAAACCAGCAATTTGCATTTTATTATCCTGAATATTACTTCACATGCCATATTACTCTTTGGGCATAACTGCCACAAATCCATTTATTCTATTTTCATTTGGACCAGCGTTTATTTTCCTTGTGATTGAGACAAATCTATATATATGACACACATTTCACAACTAATCAGCTTCACTGACTTTATTCCTTCTCGATGACCTTTGAGCGAAACCTTCAGAGCTAGGAGGTCAGGGTCAGAGTTGTAGTTTTCTCGATTGTAATCATATTTTCAACAATAACTCTTTTTGAAAAATTTGTTGAAAGAATTGTTGATCGAATATTACGTCAACGCAAATTACAAATGAAAACGATAGCAGCCGGAAAAATGGAAATAGTAAATATTTGTGAAATTTTGCTGTTTGCATGTTTTATGCACATAACACACACACCCTCCCCATTTCTCCTTCTTTCAAATGGCCACGAATCCAGATAATAAGAAACCATGGTATTTAGCACCATCCATAGTCTTCATAAAAACAGAGGTAGCCTCATGACTTTGCAAACTTAGTTATTAATATGGACAATATTGACATATTTATATAGATTGTTGAGAGTATAAAAAACTGGCAGACAGAGCTCAAACAATGTACTCAACATTTCTATTTGTTCCAGGCGATGAATTAATTATGAATACTATACATATTTTGCAAAGCCAATGACGTTCGGGTATAAATGTTTCATGCCTCACCGGAGAAGATATAGTGGAGTCCCGAACGGCCGTAAATTTCAGCTCCTCCAGCTAACGTCGCTGATCTGCAAATATGCTATACAATATATGGGGAAAAAAAAGGAAAATTGATAAACTAAGAAACCAAGAGCTGACCAAAAGGTTAAAGATATAAAGGATTGCCCAAAAGATTAAAGATTTAAAGGATTGCTCAGAGGGAAAAAACTTAATTTAACTGATGAAAAGAGGATTATAACTTCTTAGCATTCTGGTGAAATTTGTTATTCCTATAAAGAATTTCCCAAGATATTGGTTATTGAAGATGTCACAGTTTATACCATATTAAGTATGCTTGAAGCAAACAGGTGTGATGTCATAGGTGCACAGTGACAGCAATCTGTTTTTACTTTGTTTTGACCAGATAAGGTTCAAACATGAGCTAAGGGGATGTGAACTAAATAACACACCACTGACTATTTATGGAGATGTATTCCACTTATAAGTAGCAAAATTGGATGTTAATTCTGTAGTCAAACGCAAAAACAAAATTATCAGTGACCTCCCATGACATCACCATGACATCATACTGTTTGATTCAAGTTTACTTTTGGTACGAAATGTGTCAACGTCAAAATTCAAATCTTTGTTATATCGAAAGCAGAATTTAGGAACTGGATGCAAGTGTCACTAAAACTCTCAGAGCACCGTATGTTTCTCTTCCAAAGGTCGACTTTCCATTTAAACTACACTCTTCCAAAGTTAAAATAAATAAAACCAAAAATAAAACATAAACTGATTGCAAACAGCTTATCCACTAAAGAGCCTGTATAAGAGAATGTAGAAAAGTAAGAGGGAGTAAAAAAATAATAATGAAAAAAAAAAAAAAAAAGGGCCTGAGGTTTTGATCCTAGCAGGATCTTCTTCAGAGGCTGAAAGGTTATAAAGGCCTCTTCCAAAGTTAACAGAAAAAACAGAAAAGATACTGACAAGCACACGTACAGTCTTTTCCAGTTGGGAAGAGCTGTGTCACTTACACAAGGTCGTCTAATTGCGACTGAAATTGCTATGGGAGATGTTCATTTCCTTCCACGGTTCTAGGAACTTTGAAATGACTAACTATCGAGGGGAATTCCTTACCTTGCCGTCAAACAGAATGACTGGAACAACAAATCTGCCTCTACATCTAGCTAGCCTGGTTTTGTACATGAAATCCCTGAGCTTGGCAATATCGTACAACGGTTCCACTCTATGGAAAGGAGCAAAGACAGCAACAAAGATAAGATAATAATATTAAATGATGATCCGATGTGAGAAAGGATATAGTTCTGTACATGAGTAGCTATTGAATGTTACCATCCAATGTAACAATGAATTTATAAGACATTAGCTTGACTACATTGTCGAATTTCATTTCGTGCAATGAGGTAGAAAGTCAAGTTTTTTTTTGGAAATGTCCTGTGTATTGCAGGTTTTATAAAATGATGTGATTAATAACAGCCATTTGGTGCCAAAATACCCATGTGTAAAACTGTTCTGGATCTTGGAAGCAAAAGTATTGATTATTTAGTCCTTAACTTTCAATCGGTGAAAAAACTAAATGTACAGTAAGAGGCTGTTTTATTTTAGCTTGAATAATTGCAACCTTTCTTCGAATCAAAGAGAGATGTTTGACGATTGATGTTTCGATCCTGCTACATTGGGATCCAAACCTCTTTCTTTAAGTAATGCTGGGATTTTTTGGTAAACTTTTCGACAAAATGGCAAATGCATTATACTGTGACACTGCTATTACAACAGTCTTTGTTCTTTTAGGTGTAAGCACACAATCAGTACCGTACCTCATTCTAACTTGTCCACAACCACAAATTTGTTTTGTTTTAAGAGGTAACTTGTGAAAATGAAACAACACTTGATACATGACTTTAGTTTCTCAACGATACTTGTAAATCAGTCATTATGGCAAACGTTTAGAATACCGAAACACATTTCAATATTTAACCCGTGGAAAGCACTGTGAACGTAAACCACAATAAAAGTACCCGTGGCCTCCTGTATATATCTGCTTTGACTGCTAATAACTGCGCTGAAAAGATCTTTAAAAGACTATTTTATGTTAGTAAAGCGGTTTTATGACAAGCGGCATTATTAACTGTGATTATGAACAAAGGAACCCATATCCGGAGCGTACAAAAAGGTTCTTTTCTGAATTGTGTATATCAAACAATGTGGAAAGGGACTTCATACCTGGGTATATAGAACTTTCTACATATTTTCTTGTAACATCTCCATCATAATACGTTCAATACGATCTCCTCTACAGAGATCACTGTGAATCTGGCAATAGGTTTAAGATTTAAGGTTTTCAGACGTGTCAGTACACTAGGTTAAAGTGCATATGTTGAGTGAAGACAGGTAAGGGAGGAATGAAATAAATACAACAATATACATTAGCAACAGCCTAGCATGGACAATAAAGGACCCCCACAACAAAACAAAGTTTTAAATTTTGGTCCTTGGATCAACATTTAATTATTGTTTAGGGGTTGAGAGCGAGGGGAAGGGGAAGGGGGAAGGGATTGGGCAGGAAGTGTATGGGACAAATGACAGTACCCTAGAGGAGTTCTTTAAGAAGTAGCTGTCTGTTATGCAAGTTACTTCCAGCTCTGTTAATTATATAACTGTTCTTGGAGACTATTTGGAAGTACTTATGTATTCATACTGAAATTTTGTACAACATTCAATCATAAGCCATTACTTCACTGTTGTGAGGCAATATTTAATAAAGCAATAAAGAATATATAGATTTCGTCACCGATGTCTTGAATCATGAATTGAAATGACTTACGCTGCCCCAGGGTGGTCTTCTGAGCTGACTTCATATTCTTGAATTATGAGCTTTGTGGGATAATGACTGCATAATTCACCATTCCCATTATGAATAACCTGTGGTTGATAAATTAAATAGAACAGGAATGTATGAAAATGTGATGATTTCCCCTCTGACATATGCACTGGTCTGACTACTGCAGGAATAACAGTCATACGTACACAAAAATGAAAATCAGATGGGATGTAGACCCTATTGACTAGCCTGTCAACTCAGGACTGTAATAAATTTCCCACCTAATGCAATAAATCTAAAGCAATTGATGATAATTTCAAGGCAATTAAGAAGTCACCCAATGCCCCCCCCCCCACCCCTCTCTCTCTCTCTCTGCCCCAAAAAGTCACAAATCTCGCCGAGAAAGTCTGGTACAGGTAATACGAACTTCATTTCTGTGCTTCAAAAACTTTCAGATCTAGTTTACAGAATGATGCTACCGTACATTGCCTCCAATATAACCTCTGAATTTCTCAACACACCACAAGTCCATATATATACAGTATACTGCACATCATGTCAGTGGTTGACTGGCAACCAAATAAACATAATCACTCAAAATGAACTCTACATGACTTTTGAGAACATCCCAAAGGACCTATCATAATATCAAAATACCCAATAAATTCCACAA
>KN886207.1:44934-77970 GCA_000934455.1 Apostichopus parvimensis
CTGTTTGATTCAAGTTTACTTTTGGTACGAAATGTGTCAACGTCAAAATTCAAATCTTTGTTATATCGAAAGCAGAATTTAGGAACTGGATGCAAATTTTGCTAAAACTCTCAGAGTACTGTATGTTTCGCTGCCATCGGTCGACTTTCCATCTAAACTAGACTCTTCCAAAGTTATATTAAATAAAACCAAAATTAAACATAAACTGATTGCAAACAGCTTATCCACTAAAGAGCCTGTATAAGAGAATGTAGAAAAGTAAGAGGGAGTAAAAAAATAATAAAAAAAAAGAAAAAAGAGGGCCTGAGGTTTTGATCCTAGCAGGATCTTCTTCTTCAGAGGCAAAAGGCCCGGTCACACTACAACGATATTTTATCGGAATACGGTCCGATTTTTCCGATTTTAGGCCGAAGAGTGAGGTTTGTGGTAGTGAATGTAATGAATGCAGTGGAATATTCGAATACCTACTCCAAATATGAGGGGTTCTGGAACGGACTACATTCTGAAGTGACGTCACATCGCAAAACGATAAAAATCGGAAGAGAAATCGGATAGCTATCCGATAAAAGGAAACGGAGTCAATATCAAAAGTTAGGAGAGAGCTATTCCACATCGGAATGACTCAACAGATAGCAAATCAGGTCCTTTATCACTGTGGCTAGAAGACCCGAACGAAAAACTGGCTGTTTCGATTCCTCCGGGAAAATCGGATAGTATTCCGATAAAAAATCGGTATAGTGTGACTGGGCCTTTAATGGTTAAGCCTATTCCAAAAACAAAGAAAACAGATAACGACTGACAAGTGACAAGCACACGTACAGTCTTTAAAAGTTGGGAAGAGCTGTGTCACTAACACAAGGTCGTCTCATTGCGACTGAAATTGATATGGGAGATGTTCATTTCCTTCCACGGTTCTAGGAACTTTGAAATGACTAACTATCGAGGGGAATTCCTTACCTTGCCGTCAAACAGGATGACAGGAACAACAAATCTGCCTCTACATCTGGCTAGCCTGGTTTTGTACATGAAATCCCTGAGCTTGGCAATATCGTACAACGGTTCCACTCTACGGAAGGACCAAAGACAGCAACAAAGATGATAATATTAAATGATGATCCGATGTGAGAAAGAATAGTTCTGTACATGAGTAAGCTATTGAATGTTACCATACCATGTAACAATGTATTTACATGACATTAGCTTGACTAACTTAGTCGAATTTCATTTCGTGCAATGAGGTAGAAAGTCAAGTTTTTTTTGGAAATGTCCTGTGTATTGCAGGTTTTATAAAATGATATGATTAATAACAACCATTTTGTGCAAAAGTGAACGTGTGGAAAATTGTTCTGGATCTTGGAAGCAAAAGTATTGATTATTTAGTCATTAATTTTCAATCGGTACAAAAAAGGTTTATTGTAGCTTGAATAATTTCAACCTTTCTTCGAATCAAAGAGAGATGTTTGAGCTTGATGTTTCGATCCTGCTACCAGATCCAAATGTCATGCCCGCTAACTTTAGCAATTTTTCTTTTAGTAATACTTGGATCATTTGGTAAAATTTTCGACAAAATGGCAAATGCATTATAATGTGACACTGCTACTGTAGTACAACAGTCTTTGTGCTTTTAGGTGTAAGCACACAATCAGTAACGTACCTCATTCTAACTTGTCTACAACCACAATTTTTTATTGTTTTAAGAGGTAACCTTGTGAAAATGAAACCACACTTGATACATGTGTTTAGTTTCTCAACGATACTTGTAAATCATGGATTCAGTCATTATGGCAACGTTTAGAATACCGAAACACATTTCAATATTCAACCAGTGGAAAGCACTGTGAACGTAAACCACAATAAAAGTACTGTTGGCCTCCTGTCTGTGTTCGCTTTGACTGTAAATAACTACGCTGAATAGAACTTTAAAAGAAATAGTTTATGTTTAGTAAGCGGTATTATGACAAGTGCTATTAACCATGAGTATGAACATAGGAACCCATATCCGGAGCGTACAAAAAGGTTTTTATCTGAGTTGTGTATATCAAACAGTGTGGAAAGGGACTTCATACCTGGGGTATATAGAACTTTCTACATTTTTTTCTTGTTGTCTTACAACCATCTCCATCATAATAGGTTCGATACGATCTCCTCTACAGAGATCACTGTGAATCTGGCAATAGGTTTAGATTTAAGGCTTTCAGACGTACACTAGGTTAGAGTGCATATGTTCAGTGAAGACAGGTAAGGGAGGAATGAAATAAATACAACTATATACAATATAAGCAATAGCCTTGCTTGGATCATAAAGGGCAATAAATGACCCCCCCCCAAACAAGTTTTTTTTTCAATTTTGGTCCTTGGATCAACATTTAATTATTATTTAGTGGTTGAGAGGGAGCAGGAGGGTGAGAGGGAGGGGAGGGGATGGGGCAGGAAGTGTAGGGGACAAATGACAGTACCCTAAGAGGAGTTCTTTAAGAAGTAGCTGTCTGTGAAGCAAGTTACTTCCAACTCTGTTATTTATATAACTATTTGACTATTTGGAAAGTATGAATTCATACTGAAATTTTGTACAATATTCAATCATAAGCCATTACTCACTGTTGTGAAGCAATATTTAATAAAGCAATAAAGAATATATGATACATTTCGTCACCAATGTCTTGAATCGTGAATTGAAATGCTCTCGAGGCAGTGACTTACGCTGCCCCTGGGTGGTCCTCTGAGCTGACTTCATATTCTTGAATTATGAGCTTTGTGGGATAATGACTGCATAATTCACCATTCCCATTATGGATAACCTGTGGTTGATAAATTAAATAGAACAGGAATGTATGAAAATGTGATGTTTTCCCCCTCTGACGTATGCACTGATCTGACTACTGCAGGAATAACAGTCATACTACACAGAAATGAAAATCAGATGGGACGTAGACCCTATTGACTAGCCTGTCAACTCAGGATTGTAATAAATTTCCCACCTAATGCAATAAATCTAAAGCAATTGATGATAATTTCAAGGCAATTAAGAAGTCACCCAATGCCCCCCCCCCCCACCCACCCCTCTCTCTCTCTGCCCCAAAAAGTCACAAATCTCGCCGAGAAAGTCTGGTACAGGTAATACGAACTTCATATCTGTGCTTCAAAATTTTTCAGATCGATTTTACAGAATGATGCTACCGTACATTGCCTCCAACATAACCTCTGAATTTCTCAACACACCACAAGTCCATATATATATATACAGTATACTGCACATCATGTCAGTGGTTGACTGGCAACCTTGAAATAAACATAATCACTCAAAATGAACTCTACATGACTTTTGAGAACATCCCAAAGGACCTATCATAATATCAAAATACCCAATAAATTCCACAAAAGTCACATGAATGAATGCTCTGGAGAGCAGGACAGTGCTAAACATGACACATACATACACAGGTAAATGGACAGTAGAGATTACATATATATATATAATATACCTAAAAGTTACCTACAACAGCAATTACACACCTACTTTGACAGGAGGCAATCATACTGTATACATGTGTTGTAGGTATTAGTAGTATGAAGTTTGGGCTTTAACACAAGCCTTTGAGATTACAGTAGATTACTGTTCACGTCCGTTGTACAGTTTCATAACAGTCTCGTTAATCGAGTATTCAAGGTTCCGATCATGTCTTTTATTCAAACAGGGTGATGGTCAATGAGCTGATGTATTGTATAGTAATTATAAGAAAGAGAAACCGGATATAATAAAAAGGAAAATTCGGATTTCAGTTAGATTTTACGAGCTAAGTGTCTGATTGATTGTCTCTAGTCTTGACTTCTCAAGTAATGGCACAATTAATTAAAATTTCTAATCTTCTGATGAGCACTGTTCAACTTCACAATAGCTGAATTTCTTTTATAAGCTTATTGCAAGCTTAACTGCCTTGACGCCAAAAGCAACATTTCCAACAACTGTGCTTACTGAACTTAACGATACCTCAAACAATTTTCCACACGGCACGTTTTCTTAAATTATAAGCTTCTTGCGAGTTCAACTGTCTTAACGCCTTGAATTTCAGACATGAGAAACATCTTTCTGACATCTGCAACTTCGTTCATGATAAACAGTTAATTCGAAACTTTCGATTCAAAGTGAGTCCTGTTTTGAAAGAGCTCTCTGTAGCTACTTCAAAGTTCTGTCCATTGGACAACAGAACCATCATCAAGCAAATGAACAGGCAGGTCTGACAATTTAAAACCAGAATCGTTCAATATCTGAAAACTATATTAGTGCTCTTTATACCTTACATCTCCCTGGAACCAACAGAACTGAAGTTACAGTAGCCCGACTCCCTCCCATCCCCCTTTCTCCTTCCATAATCTAAACCACTTGTACATAATATCATTACCTTCTACATACTGTCAGATTGAGTCCAAATCTTGTCATGATACCCAATACAAGAAGCATGCATACTGTACATGTACATTATATATGAATATGCAAAAATAATATGCAGATTTACATCACAAGACATACTTCTAGCTCTCGCTCTAGTCAATAGCCAAAACTGAAAGTGATTCTTCACTCTTGAAGCATTGATCACCTTCCCTACAACTACTGTGGGTTCTGTATTTATCGTATAGCACAGTGTGAGCACTACTAGGGCTTTCAAAGTGAAACCGGCTGTAACTTTATACCCTATTCAGCAATAATTTGCTCTAAATAGCACTATAAATATACTACTTCATTGAACTCACTATTACAGTAACCCTCTCTAGTTCTATATATTAGTCACAGTATTTGTGATAAAGACAAAATATATTTACAGGAATCTTTTAATCCAGTCATATTTTATTTTCAAGGTCATTTCATGCATAAATAATCATGATACAGCAAATTAGTTTGAAAAAAAAATTGTGGAAAATTCACTCTTGAAAACACTAAAGTACCGATGGTATCAAACATGCTAGCTGATTTTGTAAGTTTGATTGGTACACTAATTACTTATGTGCATATAGAGAGAGCAGGTGTGTAAGCAGTTTTCGTTTTAGTTCCTGACATAATATCTGTCTGACCTTTCCCATTTCCTGCAGTTGATGTATAAACCTCTGTAGATTACTGTGTCTATTAATATGCACACACATACATATATATATAAAGTAATCTACACTATAAAAAAATTTCATGTGGCAATAAAGGAAAAATATATTGTTTGCTTTAATTAGAAATGAAGGAATATTAGCCAACAAAAATGTTTCACTCTTAAAATCTCTGTAATCTCTGGATATGAGAGTTTTGGTATCCCGAGAAAATTGTCAAACTGTTCTGGGGAACAAAGGTTCTGTTTATAGATACATTCCAATCAACTTTAATTACTTGGAAAGTTGAAATATTCACCTAATTGAACAAAGCCCCTCAACAAACACAACCTTCCCTAGGACCATCTCCAGGCCCTACCCCCCCCCCTTCCCACCCCCACAACCATGCCTGTAACATAGAATGCATCTTGTGTGGTTTGAAAATATATATTTTCTGACAAATCTCTAGCATATTTCTGGACTTACTGTAAACTGGTAATCCTTGGCAAACAGAGCCTGACATTTTCTTTCAATAGATTCACACTGTGGAGAGAGAATAGAGTGAAACCATTGAGGGAAGTCTCATGCCATTTTAAGGAATAAAAAAAAATGAAATACTGACCAGTAAAGAGGAACTTCCTCAATGAACTGCTTAGTACAGCAGTTTACAGAAAATATATAATAACTGGAGTAACTTCATTCTTACTATTGGGACAAAACAAACAGACAAAGTGATATTATAGATCTGGCAGTCCACTGTTAGGTTGGGAAGAGTATAAATTACACGATAAATATTAAACCATAAATGCACATATGCATATATACTGTAAATAGGAAAATATGATCCAATAGATCTGCCGTTATGGTTACAATCAATGCTGGCTAAGAAATGTTTAATAAAAAGAAAAAAGAAATGCACAAATTTCTTTATAAATTTTTTGTTGATTTAAAGTTTCATGAGTTTCAAACTGTATTTCAGTTTCCCCGATGGTAATCTTTGTAGGTGACAGGTGTGTTCTATTACCATCATATTATTTGTAGAACTTTATATGAGTTCTAAACTTGGACAGAATGTACTGAACTTATAATCTGTGACATCCATGACTTGTACAGCATTGTTACGATTGGAGGATTCTGGGCCCGGAATGCAATGTTACAGCCAGGGACGCAAAAATCTTTAAATTGCATGCGTCTGTCTGTGCAGGGACACAAATTTTTATTCCATAATCAACTTTGGTTTTGCGACATCTTAGGAGTGAATATAGTCTGTTAGACAAATGAGTAAATGTACTGAATACGCTGTAATATACAGCTCAGTCAGTGGGAGTAGTAAGTAGGTCTAACTGTATTAATGAGTTAAAAGAGTGTGTTCTTCTCTCAGATTACTACTCATCTCCACTTTTTTGAGTCTTTGCTTGGCAATGAAATTAAGGAAAGATATATATTCTGCCAAAATCAATGGAACTAGACACATCGTTTCAATCATCAACCTGCCTCAAATCACCTCCATATCCATTCTCATGGGAATATTACATTCTGTCATCTCTGGCTATCTAGGCAGCCACTCTTGCAAACTAACTGTTGAATTCTGAATAACAGGCCAAGATTGGATACAGAGTAGTGAGTTCAAGAAGGGACGTGTTCAAATCTCGGACTTGGATCAAACTTTGAGATAATAAGAGACCACGGCTGAACATGGATCTCTGAAACAAATGTCTGAATTAAAACGCTCTCGTAATCGACTCCAGATCAAATGAGACCTCTGTAATTTTTGTCTGCAAAATGTGTATGCTATGTATTCTGTCAATTGTGTTACAACAGAGTGTTTACTTTGATAATCAGGAAACAGATCTGAATGAACCAGCTACTACTGTAAATGGATCTGACACAGATCTGGTGCAAACTGGGTCGACGTCTCGTCGACTCTAGGAATTCATTCCACTTTCAATGCTCCATCCTGTGTCACAGTGTTCATGCTGGGTTCATAAGATATGTATCAATATCCACAGCCTTTACAGGAATGGTACTTTGCCTATCTTTTAAGGTGCCAACAATGTCTCAGTAACCCTGTCTCACAAGCTCTTGTCATGGAAAGGGTGATTTTTAATTGATTTGATGGAAATAAATCACATAAAGATAGCTCATGTACAGTATACAGTCTGTCTCTCACTCAGGATATCATAATCAAGCTATTCGATAGGATCTGCCAAGTGCTATGACAACACGGTCTCTAGATAGCAGGTCAGCAGATCTTTGTTTAGGAAATAACAAAGGGATGGGCTGCAATTACATGTCATTCCATTATTCCACTATCATTTATTAACAAACAAACCATGCACACCCAGCCAACTCCCCCCTGCCCCCCCCCCACATAAAAAAAACAGGATTCTTTATATATACTACACTGTGCAAGATGAAACCAAATTCCCTGACACAATTAAGGTCCTGACCCAGGGAATAATTTATATGTATTGCATTGCTATACAAGTGCAAAGATGTGCTGTAGCTATTGAACATGTGCAGTAACAAAGTATTCAAAGTGAGACAGAAGTTTGTACGCTTCAAAACTGCTCCACAAAATTTGAACACTAAATTACTTCCTGTGACCTATACTGTACTCAGAGCAACTTTTTTTTATTTCTTTATTCCTTGTGTTTTTATTTATTTCTTTATTATTTTTTTATCTTATGTTTACAATAGCATTGAGCACCAGTTGTAAAATCTTTCTCCATCAAATTTTTTTACCTTTTTATTCCGTTATGGCCTGATGTTAAAGTACACAACAATTTTTTTCGCATGGTAAATCCATTCAAAGATATCATTAAAAATTATCAAAGGTCATTCAAATTTTGATCAAGTTATTTGATAGCAAATGGTTTGCACATAGGAAAATGCACAGTATACACATGTTACATGTGTTGTCCATGTTTTAAGTTGTTTTAGTAAACTAAAATCTTGTGAGGGGATTTCTTTGCCAAAAATCCCTGTATTTCCTAGAACTGAGAACCTTCAATGTTTTCAACACTTTTAGAATTGTAGTCCATTAGAGCTATCACTATCAGATATGTGTGCTGATCCCATGTCCCATAACAAATGCTGTGAAAATGGTATCCGATAGTAAACTACATAAGCATCATAAGTGTCATAAGCAATCAATGTTGTTGACAAGATTTAGCAAAGAAAATCTTTGGCAAATCTGACCATTTCAATCAGCCAAATAAATGGTTAGGCTTTGCTCATTAGATTATAATATCGCTGTGAAATATCTGTTAGGCAGACTTTGGCCGTTCCCAATTCTCGACACCAAACGCCACTGACCAATACTATGACTAGACGTACTGAGGCCTTGGAAAGTAGTCCTAGTAAGTAGTAGTATATTTACAGGTACTCATGAAGCATCTTGCCACTTTTTTATGTATAAAAATGTGTGGTATACGTTAGTACCACATGTGCTCCACCCATCTGTTAGTGTTAGCTGTAGCAGTAAGTTTAAGTCAGACCTAAAGACTAGAGTATAGGCTAAAACCCCATACCATACTACTTACTAGGCCCAATGCTACCTACTTCTCATTCTTTTTTAGGCCTAATTATGGTAAGTAGGCTACACTAGTTTTAAATTCAATTTACAATACAATGTGTTCCTCTTTATTTGGATAAATTAGCGATAAGTTAATGACAATATTAGTAGGGGTCAAAGTTAAGAAATGTAGGCTATGTTACTCGAGATTGATATGAAAAGATACGTACGAAGCTACTTCCATCCTTGGCTCGATAGACGTTTTTGGTGAAATGCTCTACTATTCTACGAATATCCTCCTCGTTAATGAGATCCACTTTATCTCCCATCTGAACTTTTCTAGAATCTATGTTTCTTTTTTGCAGACACCAGGATTCATATTGGAGAGAACTTTTTCAATGTGATCATGAGTTCATATCCTAATGAAACCTATGAATATGATGTACATCGAAGATAAACACTAGCAGCACACCTGAACTTACATAACAATGGCTCTGATTGGTGGATAGTAAATTCTAAACCAATGCAAAAGTCCCTTAGTTGCCATCGAAGGCCATGTGAATATCGATAATATTGCGTAATTAGAGCAGTTGGAAAGGTCATTTTCATGTCATTGTAGAGCGCTAAGCCAGAACTTCAGAAGTCGCATTTTAGTACTTTGAACTGTTCAACTTTCCAAGGTTCAATCTGTGTTCAATTTATTTCGTTAGTGTAACGTTAGTGATGTGGTAATCGCTTTATTCTCATCTAGCCACCAATCTCAACTCCCAAGATTTTATTTTCAAATTGACCCGGACTCGTATAACAACAAATGTCTCAGATAGGCTAAGTAAGATTCTTACACTAACATTGCGATTACACTACAGTAATATTACCGGTTAGCCAACAGTACAGTTGCGCGAATAGGCCTAGAGAGACCTAAGGCTCTTATCAAAGCGATACGTGTACCATTGTTATGTTTCTATGTGGATACTTTTGCAATGCATGTCAATGATCACAAAATTTAAGGTTTTTATGTTAATTAAATAATTGGGTTGGACCTACTAAAATCTTAACCATGAAAATCCATGCCCCGATTCTGAAAACAGTAGTATCATACCCAGGACTGTTATGTTATTCTTCCTTTGTGTATACAATGTTATAAATTGTTATTTTAAACTTCACAGGTTTACAGTTAGGCATATATTTGTTAATATCCATGTGTTTCTAATTAAGTGTTCATTCTCCACATACAGTACAACATAAAATGAGGAGAAGACATCACCTTACTGTTTAGTGAAGTCAGCTCAGTATATTCATGATTCTGTAAACTTGGTCACCATGTCGCCTGTATCTAGGGCTAAACATGTTGTTTGTGCTCTCTCTGGGGGTGTGGACAGTGCAGTAGCTGCTTTACTCCTAAAATGGAAAGGTAAAGATGTGGAAGGATTTGTCTATCAATATTTAAATGTTCCACAAGTGCAAAAACAACTAGAAAATGTATATTATTTATTAGAATTTTTTTTTTATTTCTTGTTGTCTCATTATCACAAAAGGTATTTCTTTAATCTTACTCTTGTGAATTCAGTCTCTACTTTGTCATGAAATTTCACTTTAAGGTGCATTGAAATGTATTTTCGTTGACATTTTTCTATATCTTGTTTGTTACTTCATTTTTTGTTTAAATGTAGAAAAATGGAAACTTGAGTTTACAAGTCAACTGCTCTTATTCAACTGAATGGTTATGCTTTTTTTTTATTATTCAGTTTATGGATTTCATTTACAAGATCTTATTCCTCTAAATCTGAGAAACATCTGTTACTCCAGAAAGTTTTAAGAATTCCTCTGTATATAGGGCAGCTTGACCATGCAACTTTAGTGTCTACATTTATGGATTTTCTCACTTTGGAGAGCTTTAATTCACTGAAATAATTTTTATTTTTCACATTCTTCACAGTCCACTTTTTAATTTTCGTTTTTTGTGTACGTTGATACCGTAAATAATATTTTAATTGAATTAGTGAAGAAATGTGCTTTTGGTGGTAGAACTTTGAAACAAAATGCTCGGTAAAATTTGAACATATAAATGACAGATTATATCTTTCTAGTACGTTTCTGTACAGTTTTGATGACCTTTGAACCCTTTGAATTTTCCAACCAGGATACCAGGTCTCCGGTTTGTATATGAGGAACTGGGATCAACTGGATGAGACCGGAGTCTGTACGGCAGATAAGGATTGTGCAGATGCAAAGTTTGTGTGTGACACACTGAGTATACCATTCCACGAAGTTAACTTTGTGAAAGATTACTGGCACGACGTGTTCAGGTACTATCGTCATCTCTCTCTGTGGTTTGAAATAGAACATTGAAATAGTTTTTACATTCCTTTACTTATCCAAAGTATTGGAGAGGTTGTGCCAGCAACGAGAAAACTGTTGATGAAGATTATAATTTGTCAATGGGAAATATGAATTAGCTCTAAGAGTTGGCGTAAAAAAAAATAGAAGCAAATTTCGATGAAAGATGGGAGTAGAATTTTAAGTCGTACGTTTGCTCTTCAATGTAAGAAAGGTGGATAAAGCATAAACAGAATCGTTGCGTTTTTGAAAGACGATACTGTCCTTTACAAAGCTATATAGTAATGGAAACCATTTGATATGAATAATCACAGAAGAATTGTTATTTGAAGTGATTGTTTATCAAATTTTTCCACACTGTGTTCGTCAAAATTTATGTAGCATATTTTGAGGGCATAACTCCTCCCTCTTAATTTGCTAGTTTTGTAACACAATTTTTTTTGCTTTATTTTTTTCTAAATTGTGTTTGCAGTATATTTCTAAAGCAGTATGAAAGAGGCCTGACGCCAAACCCGGACATCATGTGCAATAGAGTCATCAAATTTGACCGACTGATAGAACATGCCTTTCAGCATCTCCATGCCGACGCGGTCGCTACGGGCCACTACGCCCGCACTAATCTAGGTGACAGCTTCCTTCGATTAACTGAAGAAGATGTCAAGAGAGATATTAAAAAAGATGAATCACGTAAGGTTCCTATATAATTGTTGTTTCTCTATAAGTGTTGTTCATATTCAAAGTTTCTTAGTGACGAAATGATTACATTTAAATGGATAAACCACTTGAGAGCAATATATGGCTGGTTTGGCAGGAGTGGTAGTTGTCCACAAAATGAAAAAAAAAAATGACTGGATTTAAGGTCATGGCACTGGTAGAGAAACTTGTAAATTTACCTGTTCATTGATTTAATGCATTAAGGCAGAACTCGCTGATTTACTTTCAAGGCGTCTCTCTAGTGAGTGACCCTTTCGTGAGCGATACTTTACTAATTTCAAAATAAGACATTTAGTGTGCAGTGGTCTTACGGTCTCCTAATAAGGAGCCTACATGTCATAACTGCGACACACTGCATTGATCAGGACTTTCAGTGACAGTGTCAAAGGGTATACTGTAGTATAGTCGTTTAGTTGGTGAGCCTAAGCATTGCCAAACTAGCTTAATTGTTAGGATAACTTTTAAATGCAGAATGCTCTTTAAATATATTTTGGACCTTCAAGGCCATAGGTACAGTTAGAGAGCTCCAAATTCTTGAATCATTGGCTGTATTTTTTAATTTTATATTTGATTGAATTTTTCTATGAAATGTCTACAGATATTTGTCACGGGTTAAGAGGGATTTATGAATATGAAGTGCCAAGACTAATTAGTAAGTTATACTAATGAGTAACGTTAGTAAGTTATGTTTAATTACGCTTAGTAAGGTCTCATTGCACATTCATGATACAGGTATGTTTTTGGTTTTTCATTTCACCCAGCTGTTAGGTTACTAAAGTCAGTGGATAGCTGGAAAGATCAAACGTTCTTCCTGTCTCAGATATCCCAGAATGCACTGCGGCGCACCATCTTCCCTCTCGGTGACCTTACGAAAGATGTTGTAAAGAAATTGGCAGTTCAGGCTGGAATGGAAAGAATTGCTAAAAAGAAAGAGGTAAATGGTAAATTGTTTAAGATAAGCTGAGACCAAATCCACAGATCATACAACTAGATGTGTGTGTGTGTGTGGGGGGGGGGGGTAGAGGTGGCATGGGGTGGGGATGTATTTGCAATAACAAAAAAGCATGATGGAATCTGTAGTTTAAAGAAAGGAAGGTACTTAATCCTTTAAACACTCTCCTACATTTATTTTGCAGTTTGATATTGTGTGCATATGGCATGAGATTTATTTTTGCCTTTGTTATGAACTAAACCATGGTATCAAGTAATTTGTTGAGAGTTGCATCAATTGCTTCTCATTGATCACTATGCATTCCTCTTTTAAGAAAGAGAACAATATAAAAGTAAGAAACACTGCTCAACAGTTAAGAGTATTCTTACGTATGGAAGAATACATGTTCCCCCCATCTTGGCTTGGTTTCTTTTTCTCCAACTTCCCCACTGTATATCAGAAGTTTTGGACTTTTCACTTTTTTGCAGTCTATAGCAAACTCACTCTGAATAATGAAATGGTAATAATGATATCATAATTCATAAACAGACTGCCTTCCCAGCAACAACTCTTCTCATAAAATCCTCAAATGCCAATGCACATGAATCGTTCATAACTGTTTTCAAAAAAATGCTGTGGGATTTTTTTTTGTAATATTTTGAAAGCTTACAGCCATTACAATGTTTCCAATAATTTTGGGTCACTATAAGGATAAATAGATTAATTAATGGAAATCGTTCCCCTACTGTTATCAATATATTGCATCATTAGAAGTTTTCTCTTACTGCAATATTTCACTTCTTATTTTCTCACTTTTTGATCTTTTCACAGAGCATGGGTATATGTTTCATTGGGACAAGAGAATTTAAAACTTTCATAACAGAGGTAAGCTAAACATTCTTCCTACTTTGAAGGTTATGTTTCATTATTACGGTAAACCAATTTCGACCTACTTTGTCGCATGCGAGTAGTTAACAATGTGGACTTGGTGTAAACTAACGCTCACCTGGGAACTCTCAAAGCTTTTATTGATATCATTCATTTGTGTTAAAAGTGATATTTCAACTTACCGCATTATTTTCTCTCCCCCCCCCTCCTCCACCCCACAGTATTTAGATCCGAAACCAGGAAACTTTGTAGGTATTGAAGATTACAAGGTCAAGGGTCAACATAACGGTACGTATTTTGGATACATGAATGTCGTTTCCATCAGGTCAGAATTTCATATCATTATGTATGGTTAGAATGATATTGGTGTGATATCAATTTGTTCGTTACCACAAGCAAATCCGTAGTAGATAAATATCAGGAGTTTTTGCTACTTGGTTATCAGCAGAAGTTGTTCTTTCAAATTTTGTAAACATTGTGGGAAACAAAAGTGACCTTTTCAAGGAAGCATGCAAACAAAGGCTGTACATTTCTAGTATTTCCTTCTTTTCTGCATTCATTCTGCTTTTTCAACTTTGTACGTCATAATTTGAGAACGTTTCCTTGAGAAGTGACATTGAAATTTTGTAATTGTGCAAGTTAAAACTTCCCTGAAAGTTGTCTATTGAGGAAGCATTTTATTGATAGGTAGAGATCTGTCTTACTTTCCCTTATATGTTAATTATATGACAACCAGCGCTGCCGTTAAAAACAGTCTGCAAAGAAAGGCTGCTTTTGTCCCAATTATTACCAGCAAATCGTCTCAAAATTAGTCGGGATCATATAACTTAACTACCCAAATCATTTTTACGGTGCCCTTGTAAATCCTTACGGGACGTGCCTTCAGCAAGGTTCTGAGTCTGTTAAGACATTTTCTTCAAAGTTAGAATGGTTGCATCTCTAGCATGAGTATTTTGAAAATACAGGAGTAGCTAAGCTTTGAAATTACAGTTAGGGCCCCCCCCCCCCCCCCCCCCCCCCGCTTAACTGTATTTTTATTTTGTTATTGTCAGACGGAGAAACACAGATGATAAAAATTAATCAAATGATTGTAAGTAATAAGAGGAGAGAAGTGCTTGTTCGTTGGTTTAGTTCAGAAGTACTAAGAATATTAGCGGTGATGTGTTTAATACTGCAGCTACACCCAGGGTTCCCTCATAAGATGTTTGTAACTGATAAAAATCCAGACACTAATGAGATATTTGTGGTAAGTTTGGCATTACAAGTTTTCACTTGTTCCTTTAAATAGTCCATTTATCAATCTTTTGACACCTGGTCATTGTTGTTATTGCTTGCATGTTTACTTTCTGTTATCCTTGTTTTTTGTGGTTAGGATGATGGTTTGCAAATTATGGGACCGGACCCAAAAGTGGGTTGCCAAAAAACTAAAATTTTGGTGGGCTGTGGGAATTTTTTAAAGTTTGGTAAATATCTCTTCAGCTTTCAGCACCTGCTGATGGAGATCAATTAAGTTAATTTTTTTGTCCAAAGTTACCAGTTAGCTTTTCATGCATTCTGAGCTTCAATTCTGATGGGTGGGGGTCTTCTCTGTTGTGGCTCAGTCCTACCGGAAGATCTGTGTGTCGTGGCATTCAAAGTTTGTGAAACACTGCATTATAATATTTACCATACATTGTTCTCAAATTCCACCTGCCCTTTTTCTTTTCCAGGCACCTGGTACCAACCACCCCGCCCTCTATCACCAGACCTGTATGACAGATTCCGTTCACTGGATCAACGAACCTCCACCGCAACTTCTAGAGAGAGAAATGTTGGATTGCTTCTTCAGGTTTCAACATGCTGATCCATTAGGTACGTCTTTCTGATGTTGAAAGATTAACATCACTCTTTTCACCAGAATATTCTAATAAAACAAAACTGTTAGCAAACTGCCTCTATAGAAGAGATTCAGCCTCTGAAGAAGATCCTGTTAGGATCGAACCATCATGCCCACTTTCTTACCAAACCAAAACCAGGAAGATTTCATTACTGTAATATTCTCTTCAGGAAACCTTATTTAATATTCAAAGCTGTTTTTTTCTCCCCAGTAAAATGTACATTGACACTGGCTGGTGAAGGTTCAGTCATTGTGTCTCTGGAAAAGCCTCTACGAGCACTGACACCTGGTCAGGTAAGATGACACCACCCTGCACTCTTCACCCACCACGCTTACACCACACATACATTCACTTTTCTTCCATTATTACTTGTTGCATTTGCCTTTGCCTTTCAAATTTCAAATTTTTATTTTTATTATTGTAATAGTGAGTGCTAGTGGTATCAATTTAGTGTATCAGAAAGGTTGATTTGGAGAGCTTGCATGTTGAAGAGACAATTGTCAAGCATTAAACGTTGTTAAAGAAGTTTCATGGGATTCTAGTTAAGCCGTAGATTGGAAGTTCTGTATTTTCCATCATGGTATTTAGTTTAGACTTGAGAACTCTGTATAGTACTTTATAACTATGCGTCTTCTATCAATTCTTTATAACTATGCGTCTTCTATAAATTCTTGTCAGAGAGTGTTCTCAGAAGAACATTCCTGCTGGGATGGAAACATTCTGATTTTTCATGTAACTTTTAAACATTTACCAATAGCCTCCTTTGTGTACATTAGACAAGCATTTTGTTTATCAGGTTCTGTTTTCCCTCTCTCCTCTCTCTTGTTTTTGTTTCCTGCGGCAGTACGCCGTTTTCTACCTCGGGGAGGAGTGTCTGGGAAGCGGTCAGATTCTCCAGAACGGGCCGTCTCTTTACGCCCTCAACTGGAAGCAGTATCACTCCGGGGAGTGGACGTGGAATCCCGCCACGGAGGAGACCACGGATTACGGGCAGACACACGACTTTAAGAAAGACACTTGGGATAGATGGAGAAACTTCTTGCAGGGGAAGTTTAAATGGAAAGATCCGTTCAACGGCGGTTGATTTTCCCTGTCATAATCTAGTACTTCCATTTATTTTTGTTACGAAGAAATTTGGAGGTATCATGTCATGCGAGGGTCTCCTTCCTAGATTGGAAGGAAATATCACCAATTATAGACCCACATACCAGGTTGGCGTGAGTCAAACCCCAAATGCCAGAGAGGAAATGATAACCAAGGACTATTTAATCTGGTATTATGTTAGAGGTGCAGATATTAAACGTAAGCTAAATCTTCTGAAAGTGTCGAGATTTAACTGGACGAGTGTCCCCACGAGAGGATTAACTATCTCTGACTTTTAGATAGCCTCGATTGGACGGTGTTATCGGATGATATCAGTCTCGTACGCATCTCCTTAATATTTCTGGATAGTTCACAACCACAGAGTGAGGAAAGACCTAATTTTGAAAGTATTTTCATATTACCACTTAACTGAATAGTTGCAATCTTTACAATTGTTTATTGTCAGACGGAGAAACACAGATGATAAAAATTAATCAAATGATTGTAAGTAATAAGAGGAGAGAAGTGCTTGTTCGTTGGTTTAGTTCAGACGTACTAAGAATATTAGCGGTGATGTGTTTAATACTGCAGCTACATTCTGTGTTTCCACGTCTCCAGTTTGTTGCAATGTTACCATGGCTACCAATTATTACTCAAACCCAGACTACATTTGTTCAAACTAACGACAGCCTTTGAAATTCAAGTGCAGATGTATGAACTGATAAAATTTGTATGGTTGGTGAATATAACATGGTTCGTGATATAACATGATACAATTCAAGTTTTTCTTTTCCTCATACACTTTTGCATGTTGGCATTAGTCACACAATAACACCAAATAAGAAATTTTCAAAATTTTGATCCCCCCCCCATTATTGGCAATAAAATTTGACACTGGTTCATAGTAACTGAAAATCAAATTTGTCAAATAATTTTAAAAAAATCAAATAAGATTTGACTTAGTAATGAAATAAATCTTTGTGACATTTAAGCACTGAATTCATAGAAAATTTACATACTAACACGAAAGCTTCCCTAAAGTATCAGTTTTGCATTTCATTGCCAGTTTCAATGTAACTATATTTCTTCATATTGTATCTGTGCTGAAATATTGTGATATGAAAAAAGGATGATGATATTTGCTTCTGTGTGTTAAGGAGTTAACAGGGAATCATTCTGTCAAAGTGCCTTCTTCATCTATATATTGTGATTGGGAGCTCAATGTAAGCTATGTCGTGATTTAGACCACCGCACATGCAGCGGCATAAATTTATTAATTAATTAGCAATGACTCAGGTCACTAAATTTAAAAGCTTCTTTCATTTTATTATAGCGATGGTACATTGTCTTCAATCAGTTACTTCAAACATCTCAAACAAAATTTATTACAGTGATATGTGAGTGAATTTTGCTTGACCATAAGGTAAAGTGCTTCTTTCATTACAATAAAGTCACTCTTTATTTAAAATAAAGTGACTCATTAAAAAATAAATTAACTTGTTATAGTGAAAGTGTGTTTTGGACGTGCTAGTCCAGCCTTGAGTGCATTTTCATATTCAACTTTGTATCCATTTTTTCCAGAATTTGTTGATAACCATGTACTCGCATGGAAATGCAGTGTATAAATGTACACTTGATAATTAAAGCAGCCTAATTTATGGAAAAAAATAGATATGTTATGCCTCATCTTTCTTTCTTTTCTCTCTTTTTGAGATATTCCACGCAATATAAATGGAAGCTCTAGAATTGGTCTAGCCAATTGTCTGTAAGGTTTTAACATTAGTAAGGTTAAATTGACACAGTTCATCAGCCTTCACATCTATATTTTTCGGCTGTCAATAGCATTTCATGTCAATTTCTCCATGATTTACATTTAGATAAAAGGTAAAATAAATTTGACACCTGACAAGAACAAAATAACAGAAACACTTAAAATAAAAAACATAGGTTTCCTTTTTGATGCATGTTTTCATTTTTATTCCATAATAAGGGCATAAACATAAATATAACTATTTTCGGACATTTTAAAATACACAAACCACTTACACAGTGGCAGAGCTTGGAGCTCCTCCGCAATATCACAGCTAACTTGTTTATCTGGACCGACTGGCTTCTTGACCCTCGGTGGCTCACTTAACAGAGATCAAATACATTCTCAAGATTTGGCATATTTTAACGGTTCTAGAAACACACCCTCAATAAATAAAAAAAAACGGTCATTGGTAAAACCCGGCCCCAAATTTTTAGTTTTCTAAAATTTGATCAAACTTATCATAAAGTAACTTCCTGGTGAAATATGACCCACCAATTTTATCGAAAACAATAAAGAGTGTAAGGTCTTTGACAAAATGTGTCACAGAAGGGAAAGCTCGCAGAGGAATTTTGGCAATCGTATGCTGCAGTATAAATATGGAGAGAGATTATATTAATATTCTAGCAATTTTTAGGGACAAAAGTTCATAAAAACATTCCAGTGACAAAGTGGCGTTAGCCAGCTTTGATTAAATGATTTATTATTCATGACAGAATTATACTCAAATTATCTGTCAGGATTAAAAGATTTAAACGGTGTACCTAATTTAATATGCTAAACAGATTTTTTCGAGAATATTAAAACTTGATTGCAATACAGATAAACCCATTGAGGACCCTATTGTTAAATAGCTACAAATTTAAAGTATGATATGCATATATATACCATACTATATTTCAAGTACGTTATGCATATGTATGCTGCCTGCAGTCAAACGGTCATTTGATATTTTATGTTTCACATTTGGCACAAAAGGTTGTACGACTGAGCGACGGGAACATTTCAGGGTTTTGAATCAGTCCCAGACAACGCCTTGAACAGCTCCTTTAAAGAATGAAAGAAAGAGAGTAAGAAAGAAAGTAAAAATGCCCAACAATAAGTTAAAACGAACTATCCTACATCCTTCCTTAATATACATTCTCAATTCCAGTCCAGTCGACTGGACAGGGATGTCACTGCTTTCCAAGAGGTGATGTTTACTACAGGAGTAAAATCACAGCTGTACGTAAAAATTTGCATCACCCCTTCTTTGAAAACTTTGACAATGGCAATTGTTGACAACATGAAATCCCTTGAAATCACTGAAATCACATGAAATCACTGATAGTTCAAAAAGGAGTCTATAAGACCACACCATTTACCATCATTTTATCTCACGTTGCTTTATCGAGAATGTCAAGGCTTGGCGCAGGGTTAAGGGGGAGGGGACGGGGTGGGTGGCGAGAGTAACACCAAGGGCACAGAGGTGGAAAAATGAAGGATGGTCCATGTAGGCAGAAAGAAGGGATTTATTTGAATGAATATAATTTTTGTTTATGGGAAACCTAATGTATGGAACTCATATAGTGTTGGCTTTCAATGAATCTGACTTTTGGTATCAGGACAACTAATGAATCAATTCACTTTTGAAGCAGTTCACCTTAAAAAAGAAGCAGAGAGCAACGGATCATAAATACAAACACACGCACACACATACACACACATGCAAACTTGAAGAATGCCTAGTTGTTTACCTCAGTACCATCAAAATCCTCTATCATACCATGGTCTCATTTTCATTGTCCACTGCCAATTAAGTCTTAATTAATTAATCAACTAATTAATCCCAATATCATACAATGGGTCATGATACTGGCCTTCCCGCCAGAGGTTCTACATGTTAAACAAAAAGTCACACACAATGGAAAATGCAAAGGTCAACAGCCATACTTTTTCATCACAAGAGAAATATTTGTCTTGTTTTTTTTTTCCCCTTTCTTTTTCTTTTTTGATTTTATATGAATTGTCAGTTTGGTACCCCAAATGAGGATAATTAATATATCTCGGCAGTTTCCAAATTTTAAAATCTCCTTTGAACAAACTGATTCAGAAAGTTTTAGCCTTGCAATTTTCAAGAAAAACACCACTGCATTAATCCCTTTAAAGGTAGAAAATGGAGAGGCCACTGATTGATTTCATCCTCCTGAGTGTTAGTGTCGATCCACCGTTAACATTGTGATTGGGTAGCCACGTCGAGGCAAGAACAGCCTTAGTCCATGATATTCCGATTCAACACTGCTGCGTGCTATCAGATGTTGATTGCTTTACCGACGTAGGCGGCCATGTTAGCTTCACGGAAGGCCTCAGACACCGTCTAGAAGAGGGAAACGAAAAATGAAGAGTCTTTACATAACTGTTCAAAGGTATTGAGAGAAAGGGCTACGGTTTGGAAATTCCCTCGCCCCCCCACCCCCCGCCCCCCTCACATATTTGCCCCACAATCAAAGTCTCTCCACACTGTACCAGGAAATCTTATGGTCATAACATCCAGCAAGGGACATAACTATTAAACTGCATGATTGGTTTCTTGTTAAAATAACAGAATAATTCAGTCAAAAGGCAATCCAAATTTATGTTTATTCGTGACATGTAGGCTTGTTGTGACAGCCGTTTACTAAAGCTACAAGCTGTTCACACGGGATGAATCATCAATATTACTGAACTGATGGTCTTAAGACATGTAGGCTTGTAAGGACAGCCGTTTACTAAAGCTTCTACATAAACTGTATCTGTTCTTCTCTCTGTAAGTTAATACATGACGTGGGAGTCTGAAACTTACCGGATGAGCATGGCAGACCCTGGCTACGTCTTCACTGGACGCACCGTACTCCATGGCGAGGGCAGCCTCGTTGATGAGTTCCCCTGCAGAGGATGCTATGATGTGAGCACCGAGGATCCTGTCCGTTTCCTCGTGACTTATCACCTTCACCAGTCCATCTGTATCGGCTATGAGAAAGAAAACAACAGACGGAGATCATGAAGGGTAGGGTAGAATAGAGAGCAGTTGCAAGAAAGGGAAGGGGGAGGGGGGAAAGAAAAAGCATGTCTTGTCCTCGGATTCTACTTTATTCATCTTAAAGCAGCTTTCTGAGATCCGTTGGCCAAGGGACTAATTTTAGCCAGTGCGACTCAAAAAACAGACTGCATGTGATCCCCGGGGACCAGTTCAAATGAGAATAAGGATTTACCCAAAATTTGTATTTTTAAAGCATATATTTTTGAGATGGTTCACCAGTTGCAGAGATACTTAGCTACTTAGTAATAGCCTAAACTTTACAATTTCTATAAATTAAACTTGTTTCCTTTTCTTCCAATTTTTTGTGTCAGAATAGCACCTTAAGCAACTGCCTTTATTCATTCATTTATTTATTAATTTGTTGTCAATTTTTTAGACAATCTCATACCTTTCCTCAGACCAAGTGCTTTTGGCTGCAGCAGATTTTCTCTTGATCTGGGGTCTCTACTTCAGCCTTGCTGTCTTTGCAGTTTTTTTAACAAAATCTTGCAGCTCGCAAAGGGTGTCTTATACAATTCTATCTTACCCTGGGACAATCTTTAGCGCGACTTCGAAATAAATTGTGGGACGGTTCTTTTGTCCTCGTAAATTCATTGTGACAAGTAAAACGCCTTTAACACCTACTGCCGAAATTGTGCACGGGATAATGCCACACGAATATTCCTTTTTGTCGTCTCCGATTGCGGGAATGAAGATTTTAAGTGTGCGTTCACACGCAGAGAATTTCTCAATTTATGCCGTGAGAGCATCCTTTCAATATCTCCCTCAATTACGCACCTTAATTCACCATAGACGACCACAGACAGACACACAGATAGACAGACAGACACACCATAGGGAATGAATCTTGTGATACCACTCACCATTTGTCTTTGCACGACTGTTAGCGGCCAAGGGGAATTTCCCTAGCTTGTATTTGACACCTTCCTCCTTTAGTTGTTCTTCTGATTTACCGACCCAGGCGACCTCCGGATGAGTGTAAATGACCGACGGGACGCAGTTGTAATCAATGTGTACAGCGCCACCTGCCATGCCTTCTACAGCTATGATACCCTCATCCTCAGCCTTGTGTGCTAACATGGGTCCGGCTATGCAGTCGCCTATGGCAAATATGCTGAAAAGCGAAATGTTTAAAATCATACATTTAAACTTGCAAAAGAAAAAATTTGTCATTGCAAAAGAAAAAGAGACAAGATAAAGGTTATCTTTGAGATAATCAGGGCAACATCAATAAACATACAAAGAGGGCGACATTAATAAACATACAAACCTTCATGTGCAAATGACAACAAATCACAATTTGAGACAGCATATTTTGACTGTTAACATAAAGTGTTTCCTAGTATCCAACAAAAGATGTAAAGCAGCACACAGAAAAGGAGAAAACAACAAAAGAAGGAAACAAAACAAATCCTCATCAAAGAAACAATCAGCCGTGACTTGCCATTATTTTGTTTTCCTTTTGGTACATTCTTTATACTTTTGATTATTAAAATTCCCACAGAAAACTAACAAATCAAAATTAGATATTATGAGTTCTTGAAAAAAAAATTGAAAATTTTGAAGCTGGCAGAGGTGGACATGATGAATACTGATAGTGTACAAAGTGTAAACATTTATTTAAGTGTATTCAGCCAGCAGTCTTCCTTAAAAATCAGCATTTTGAGCCTAATATCATCATCGTCTCAACATGGACTGGTAGACGTTATATCCCATAACATTGTCGCTCATTAGCTTCTCTAGTCATATTTCAATTGAACTGATGACATTGGAGTACACAATCTTCACATTTGGCTGGTATGGTTTGATTAATAGTGATACACTATTGTGTCTGAGTGACGTAACGTTGTGAATCACATCGAATCATTCTCTTTTAGTCGCTACTCGACCTTCGCTCCGTTCAAAACCTAGAGGGTGTTTTGGTCCGATCAATTATAAACTGACTGGAGACATTGCCGATAGTTTGGTATAATTGCAATGCAGAACGCAAAACAGCAGTTACAATCTTAAAGTCTTCATGGATTTTAAAAACAGAGAAGGAAGTTGTTCTTTTAGACACTCTTATAAGATATGCAGTGTCCAAAAAAAATAAATAAATAAATAAATTAATAAATTAAATTAAATTAAATTAAAAAATTTTAAAAAATTTTAAAAAATTGAAAAAAGATATGCAGTGTCCTGTTTCTTGTACCAAAATGGACAGTTATGGAAGATTGAACAAGATTGCTTTATATAGAAAGGTTGTTTAGAAAGGTGAAGGGTCACATCTTACCTTGGAACTTTGGAAGCAAACCTACTGTTAACAGGTATCCTTCCCCTCTCATCCAATGCAATTCCGACCTCCTGACACAGGAAGAAGAAAAAAAGAAATGAAAAATATGCGATTTATCACAGATGCTTTCGACAATTATTTGCTTTCCTACATGATAAGGATTTACACTGTCATCTCGTTAGTAGTATCGCAGTATCATTTCCAAGCAAACGTTTCATAATCTCTATCAAGGTTGTTACCATTCGTAACAAGTATCAAACACCTTAACACCGGCTTGAAACACTGTCTTAGCTGATGCACATAATAATAATCATAATAATATTTGATTTTTATATAGCTCTTTATACCAACGATAGGTCTCAAAATGCTTTACAGACGTTATATTACCCCTGGTCAATGATAACCTGTCCCAGAGACAATCCCTCCAGTCGGCAGCAGTTATATACTGCGCCCAATGAAAAGTTACCTCACAGGTACCCATTTAACCCCTGGATGGAGAGAGGCAATTGAGATAAAGCATCTTGCCCAAGGACACAACGTAATGAACTAGGCAAGGAATCGACCCAGCAATCCTTGGATTACGAGTCCGACGCCTTAGCCAATTGGCCACCACGCTCTCATCCCAACATAGAAAAGAAAATCCTTGAAAGTATACGGTAAGGTTAAATGTTACGTGACCATCTCACCTCCAATCCTAGATTCTTCGTGTACGGTCTCCTTCCGATGCAGACCAAGACGGTATTGCAGTCTAAATCTTCCTTCTTGCTAGAATCCTTAACGGACTCCACCGATACTTTAATGCCGCCATCGGGGGACTTCTTAGCGGAGACCACCTTTGTATTCATCATAAACTTCATACCTTGCTTCTTCAGTATTCTCTGGAAGTTTTTACTGGAGTGAAAAGAACAAAAACAGAAACCATACCAAAATAAACGCAGAGGCAGAGTCAGACACTCGATGAATAATTAATCCTTTCATGTTCTGGTTCTGAAGATATAGCACTTTTGATATAGTAATATTTTGCCCCTGCTGACCCAAAATGACCTTTGACCTCCACCACCAACAATAGGGTTTGCTGAACTAACTACAGGAAATCCACTTGCCACATAAAAGGCTGCACAGGAGACCTTCCTTGAGATATCATGTTTACAGGATTTTCACACATCTTTCACTCTGTTGACCTCAATCGACATTCATGAAAAACAATACAGATCGTCTACTCGACCATTGGAAAGCAACACACCAAGTTTTAAATACTTGCAACTTCTACTTCTTGAACAATGTTTTCAGACTTTGACCCAGGTTATCCTTCTGAAGTTTACGCACAAGTGTCACATACACACTGACACACGCCATCACCATTGCATAGATTCCAAGGAATGAAAAATGAGCGATGGGGAGATATTAAAACTTACGAAATTTCCATGTCAATACCGATGCCACCAATATGGGGCAAGAACTCTACAGCGGTGACCTGTGACCCCAACCTCTGCCACACAGAGCCCTGTGAAAAGTGAAAATATGTAATTATCATATAAGTTCAAGGAAATGAGGAAGATTTTCAAGATATACCAGGATTTTGGTTTTGCTAGTTGACTGACAGATGAAAGTTCTTAGGGAAGAAATTACATTTAAATGTCATGGTTTATGTTTTACGAATAATATTACTGGCAAATAAACCGCTGTTCTGTAATATATTCTGCAACGACAGTAGATGGAGAGTGCTTATGTTGTGAGGAGAAAAGTAAGAGAGAAGGCCAAGTGAATAGTACCCTAATCCTATAACATATGCTTGTAATTTGAACTGTGAATGGCGACAGTTGCTATTCAAATTAATTAATGGAATATCATAGCATGAATTACAAGCTCCAAGTGTTAAAGTAACAAAATCCAGCATCTTGAGGAAATCCCAAATGACTTCTTCGATATAATATACGGAAATAGCAACTCGGGGTACCACAAGAATTGCTGTAAATGACTTAAACTGCATTTAAAAACATATCCAAGTTAGTATAACCACAATTTCACTAAAGGTGCACAAAACTGCAACATTTCCAAGAGTATTACAATACTCAATGGTACTACTATACGGCATTACCTCTACCTTCCACCCCCCCCCCCCCCCCTCCCCCAAAACAAAAAAAGAGCCAAAACTTCTATTTTATTAAACTATGGTAGCAAATTGCATGTAGCTTTGGCATTAGGTACATCTAAAATCTAAAAAAGCAAGCAAACAAAATGTTTCCATCCCCTGAGTAATACTCGGCATCTATTTCAATTTTATGATCAGAATCTTCAAATGGCTCTAAAAAAGAAAAACCGACATAATTCACAGAAATTACATGACTTATGGGAAAAGGTTTACTCTGCTAATTTCAAACTGAACAAATCTCGTCAACTCACTAATTCTAAGCCGATCACCCCTGCTCCTATTAGCACCATCTTCTCTGGCACAGCATCCAACGAAAGAGCCCCCGTCGAGGAGACGATCGTCGTTTCGTCGACCTGTCGAAAGAACGACATACATTTATTGCTAATGAAAGACAAACAAAATATAATTGCACATTTATCAGAAACAGCAGACTGCTTTTCCAGTTGAAAAGGTGTTCCAGTGGTTTGAGACGAAACATAAATCATGTTACTATTTAAATTGGTGATTTTGCAGGAGAGAAAGTTACATATACAGTTCCTAAGATATTCCTGCTTCTAACCACTTCATTAAATGAATCAATGCCATATTTTGTAGAAATAATCGGTTCTTACCTCAAGTCCAGGAAAAGGAGTCACCTCAGATCCAGTAGCGATCAAGATGTTTTTAGTTTTGACAACTTCTTTGATTTTGCCGTCCGGATGCAGGACCGCCACCTCTCGAGACCCTGTGATGCGCCCATGGCCTTTGAGGTGGGTAACCTTCAGGAACAGAGTCAAAACACACAAAAATTAAACAATGATGAATACCAAGACAAGTTGGACATTTCTTTGTAGTATCTGGTAGTGGTAGGTATGTCATTGACTGCACGTTTCTAAAGCTCGGCAAAACCACTTTAATGCCATCATTCAAACTCTGTCCCTTTTATCATGTTATTAATAAAGCAGTGTGAAGTATCAAATCTACTACTGGATCTTAGTAACCTATGACTTTCTGTAATCAGATTGCCAATGGCAGTGTATTATTGTACGAGTGCTCCAACAAATCTCTCTGCAAATCTTGGTTCGACTTTTCTCGAGATCCATCCTGGCAATTTACAAAACGTAGATTGAATTCACCGAGGCTTTGATGTGGTTTATGTCTTTGACAGGTGGTAAGTGTTTCTAGGGTAGACTATATATCATCAAACTTGTAGATCACTGTACTCTGTCAAATTATCAACCCCCACTAAAACTCCCCTCTAAAACAAAATGAAGTGCAGCATAATTAATATAAGCATCAATCTTCTATTAAAAGAGGAGGGGGGGTGGACTAAGGTAACTATATTGTAACACTATCTAACTGCTCACTACCCTGACAAGTTACATTAGTTTTCTTGTCTTACTGCTTCTTTTTTGTTTGACGGTCACTAGCTTTGCTTAACAGTATTGTCTTTTTCTAGTGTCCATCATATGTAATATTATGTAATTCTTTGTTATAATTGTTCTTGACAGTGAGTTATTTACATATGAGAAATTCCACATATGAGAAATTCCACAAATTCCACATTATGAAAATTCCACATATGAGAAATCCCACCAGGAATTGCATTGAATTGAAATAAATGTTTATTCGATGAATAATTCATCGAAGCAGTTACATATCTACATGTTAATCAGGTGTGGTAATGTTACAAAATAGAAGCATCAATTGTAGCTATTATTCATTGAGGAGAGACAAGACATGAGTTTTTAATTTGTGCAATTAAAGGACTAACTGTGCCACTTACCCCATTTTGTTTGAACAAATGTGCAATGCCTCCAGTGAGGGCCTTGACTGCAGAACTCTTCTGTTCCATCATCTTTGGAAGGTTTAACTTCAGATCTCCGACTACAAATGAGACCAGAATAAGGATTCAAAATCTCTTCAGTTTAGGATTATCGTTTACTCGAACAAAATGAATGACACAGTACTACAAATAAATCCGATTGGAGTGAATCTATTTATATTTACTTGACTTTGGTGTTTTATTTTCGTAACAGCATACACCAATACATGCATGTAGTAGGTGAACTTCAAATCACTTCTAAACTTTCTTCAAGAGAAATTTTACGCGTGAGTCCATTCGGTTAGCATTTCACAAGCACACACGAGACATTCGTTCCTGGCACTTCAAGGTAACGCACTCTCATGCCGCACATCAGAGGCGATATTTTGTGTGTTCACTCTATGAAACATTTCAATTGAACGATGAATCTTACCGTCAATGCCTCTCTTTGCGAGGTCACCTGACTGAGCCAGATGGTACAAGTGTGAGTTGTTCAGTAATGCCTTGGATGGAATGCAACCAACATTGAGACAGGTTCCGCCTAATGTCTCGTTCTTTTCCACACATACAGTCTGTGAGTACAAAAGCAAAATGAATAAAGCAAGGATTATATATTGATATTCACAATTACTGGACTAATGACACGAGAAGTAATGGGTCCAAAAAACAATTCCAAATCAAATTTAAACATCCAATTTTAATTTTAAAGTTTTCCTAAGCTTCTGTGATTTGAGCTATGAAGTATATTTCATTTACGGAATTTCTTTTTTAAGGAAAAACAAAAAATGGGGCCGGGTTTTGCCAAGCAAGAAAAGCAAAATTAATGAAAATTTTGTATTGACAGTTACATGTAAGTGAGCCAATTAAATGAGAAAAATAATAATAAAAATAATAATAATTGACCAAAATGCCTAACTGAATGTTTTTTCTCTCAGAAGACGTTATATTCAAGTCACAGCATTTTACATCTGAAAGAAATACACACATTTACAACTTCATCAATTCAAAATTCCCTGCACAGCTAGTTAACACAGACATAATTTTTTAATAGCATGCAGTACTAGGGCCTTTGCATTTGAGACCAAACAACTGGTATTGTTCAAATTATCTATCCATATTAATATCTCCGAATACTAAATTGCAGGCACAATTTTTGGACGCAAAATATACAACTGATGGACTAAGGGCCAACAAGGCGATTCCCATTAACCTACCTAATGAATCAAACTGAACTTTAGACTTATTGTGCTCCCAAGCATCCATGATTTTGACCCTTGGCTATTAACATTCAATGCCTTGGAATCACACAGGATGTGCAATGACTGAAAATTCATTCCACCCAAAACAAGTTTCCATTTTATTGTTATATCTTTCATATCTAAAACAGAGCAGAGTTTTAAGGATTTTTTCTGGTTCTGCCTCAGACAACCAGTCTTCCATTTTGGTCGTCCAAAAACAAAAAAATTTTGTCCCCATAAAGTTAGAAAATTACAAAAAAGAACCAATATGTACACTATAGTACAGGTTAGTAGGTTTGTGAATAGAACAGCATCTCCAATGTGATGTGGATGGTGATACCACGGGAAGGCCTCTTGAGATGATTTTGGTCGTCTGAATAGAAACTTGGTCGTCTCACACAACCAGACAACCATTAAAAATTTTCCCTGTAAACAGTAGATACAGAGAAAGAAAATAGAAGAAACAGCCACCGGTGTCTGAGAGACAGGTTGGATTATGACAATGATTCTTCACCTTCATTCCAAGTTGGGCTGCTTTTATTGCTGCAACGTATCCTCCTGGTCCAGACCCTATGACGACAAGATCTTGTTCCTCCGTAGCCACTGAGAATTGTCGTGTCTGGCAGGCAAAGACAGCGCCATGATGTTGATATATCTACAAAGCAATTCAAAACATACAGAAACATGAAGTACTAATTAAGTTGCAGAAATAATTTCACTTGTAACATTAATGAACATCAGGTTTAACCAAGACTGGAAGAATTTAAAAACATTCATTCGGTAAGCAGTTGTTCTTTTGCATTGCTACAATGAAGTTTAAAATGAATTTCCCAGAATATGCCATATTAGGTTCTGAGACATTTAAATAGGAAACTTTCTCAGTGCATAACTCAAGCCCACAAATTTCAGAGTAATATTACCAATCATAAGTACTGCAAAAATGCCATATTCTGAAACTTATAGTCCATTGAAATTACACAATATCTATCTAGGCAATGAGAGATTAAAAATATGGAGTTATTGTTTCAATTTTTTTTATGCTTGAAAATGGCATCTGATAGACCTGACACTATAAAATGCCACCAGCAATTAAAGTTTGGTGACCAGATTTACTAAAACTAAGTTAGCTTATTGGACAAAACATATGCCAATATAATGGCTTTAATTATCTCATATAAAATAACGCCATATACTAAAACAGACTGATGAATGAGATTTGATGACCGATTCAATTTTCCATCTGGCTGATATGTCAAGCAGACCTGGCCATCACTAAACATGCCAACAACTTATTAAATTCACATCCAACATATTTCAAATGGCACAAGGCTTTTTTCTCCCTTAGGCCTACTTAATGTATTATTTACAAGTAAGCTTCCACCAGGAATTCAGTGTAATGTACCAGGTGTATGTATTGTATATGTATTGCTACTGATAAAGTGAAGTGTGTATACTGTCGGCCTACTGTATATAAACCAGGCCAAGACGTACCACAGATCAGTTTTGGCAACTACTGTGTGTAGGTAACAGGCCTAGGAGAAGTGCTTGATATATCCCTTCACTGCTGTTTCATGATTTGGAACCTTGTGTTTATGCAATGGACAGCCTTTTTTTGTGTCTTAAAATAATGAACATTTTGCAAATAGAGATTATTTTCAGTGAGTGGCTTTGGACTTAACAAGCAGGTTGTGGAAACATATGTAAAACTGTCATTACTATGGCTTACTGTGTGCTGGTACCCTGAAAGCTGAAATGTTCTCACCATAGTTTACCTTTGCTCTATGTTAGTGTTAGAATATGTAATAATACATATATAGCCAGGCCAGGCGCTTTAGTACAAAGTTCGTAGGATCAGTCATTCGCAGGGTCTGTATAGTAAATTTAAGATGCATGTACATTTACCCCATTTAAGCTGTGTAGGTTCAACTGTAACTGTAGCTTCTTCTGGATATTGAATGTAACTTGTTGTGGGATAGGTTAAGGCTATAGGGCCTATGCTTAGATTACGTCTAGGAGTAGGACTAGGCCCCATGCCAGTGTGCATCTAACTTTCTTTAGATAATGAATGTTAATAATGACGACCGTCCTCGTTTATCGTCGATATTTCTGCATCATGAGTGAATCTGCAGCTACATACATAACAATTATATCTTTGCCTAGCCTACAGTAGACTACGCCTAGACTGTTTTATAGTTATGTAGCCTGTACTAGCCTAAGTTACAGCCTAACACTTAAGCCTAAGGAATGCAGACGATGCGTACGAAACATGTCACGACAAATTCCCCCCTCTCTTGGCAAAACTACTTATAAAAATTATATCCACCTGTCTTTGAAGACGTGAAGGCAACCTTCCAATTGTCTGAAACAAAGACATTTCGCTGAATTTGAGGGTGAGCAGACAGAAAGTAGTAGAGTAAACAACTGTCACCGTCCTCCAAAAGCGTGAAAAGAGCAAGCCAAGTGGTCAGAATCGGTACATATGGATAGCTAACTAACGTAAAGGCTAGACTAGACTGACATCAAAAGCACGTAAAGTGATGATGTGACCATTCTTGTATACATGTATGCATGTATGTTTGTATGTATGTATGTATTGTAGATCCCCGGCAAGCAAGAACTCGCGAAGAAGCCTCATTGGCTTATCAAAGCCGCAAGCTGACCGAGGTCAGTCTCTTAGATAAATATCGTCCATGATTATGAATTGTCAACATTGTCAACAACAATTGTTAATTCTTGAAAACATTAGCAGGCACATAGTGCGTGCTTATGGAACATTAATTCAATAATTACAAGTATCTGTTAGTAGAAGATATCCGGATGATTTAGAGATATCCGAAAATTAATTAGAGATATCTTTAATTATTGAATAAATGTTAAAATGGCGCTCCATACGTGCTTATTGTGAGCCGTTTTAGTATTTATTCGTGAAATGATGATACCAGCATTAGAAGTGAAGGAGCGTGTCTTATCTATAAACATTGGTACTACATACTGTTGCTACAGCACGCTATCATGGAAAAGTTTCTTAAGATAACGAAATCGACCAGCCTTGGTCGTAAAATTACCTCTGTTTACCAATTAGTCTGCAACGCCTGCCACATATTTTTTCTTGTACGAGGGTCTTTGTGTGAACGCTGCATTATCATGGAGTTATAGAAGTCCATGGTATGATTAGCTACACTTTAGACATGAACATATTCCACACAGTGTTTACACAAAGAGCTTAATGGTGTTAAGAAGCTATGCAGGCTAATTGTAGAGCCCGAGATCGATATACGTTCGTAGCAGGTCGATTACGTAATCACAATTTTTTTTTTTAGCTATAGCGTGCATTAATTGGAGCCAATAAAGCAGATCTTTAATGGACTAATTATGTAAAAATGTACTAAATTACAACGGTTAATCCATTGCATCCCACTAAAGCCAGGCCGGTGTATTTGTAGGCTTTTATATGAAACTATTATCCTACGAAGGGTATCGCATTCGGACAGTAACCAATAATACTCCCCTCCTCACCTACCCCGTACTCCTACTCTAATTCACAGGTGTCAAGACCAATGGTGTGCGCAAAGGTGTATGGGGGTGGGGGCATGGAAATGGCTTCCCACACTTCCCATTGTCAAATGAAAAATGGTTTAGTCGCGGGATATTTTGCGGTCAGCACTGGGAGAAGATTTAGACCACTATACTAAGGGCATACACCCCCCCCCCTCCCACTCTCTCTCTCTCTTCGAGTCCCCCTTTTTCTTCAACCTCACGCAAGTATGTATTAGCATAACCTTGCGTTTAGAACGAATTAATACTCTAAATATGCCTCAGAATGCACTGACGTCTGATCTTTTTCTGTGTGATGACCCCCCTCCCCCCGCCCACACACTCATACACACATTTTAAATACTGCTTCAACGTCCCCAGAGTAGCACCCCTTCCATATAAAATCCTCAATGCCCCTCTGGTCTTCAAATAAAGACCTATACCTATACACATATATCTCCTTCTGTTTATACTTTGTGGGGCATTAAGGATGGGGTATTCATCAAAACCACCCATCCACCCCACCCACCCCCACCCACTTAGTGCGGGCAAGTATATCTTTTCCAAGTCGGCAGTGTATTCGAGGTATTCAGGTTTGAATCTCTTGGTAATCTGCACTAAAGTGTGATATAAGCAATGCGTAAATTTTAACGCAATTTTCCAGTGAGGTCAACAATGGTATGTATCGGCCTCCGTAGAATTGACAAATGTCTCAAAATCTCGTCAAATGCATCGTTTTCTGACCAAATTT
>KN886208.1:1595-13453 GCA_000934455.1 Apostichopus parvimensis
GCCTGGACCACTGTATACAGAATTTGAATGAACAAGGAGTCACATGAACCCAAGGTCTGGGTAGAAATATAGTACCCCGGGAGCAATTATTAATAGAGTCAGTTTGCAATTCAAACAAATTTTTCGCCAATTGAAGTTAACGTTTGCCAAATTTACTAAGGAAATTGATCAATCTTCACCGCAACTATTTATAAAGTGTTCTATTGCCTCATTATTTGTGGAACATATTATACTTTCTTCTTATCAACAATATTTATATCAATGAATAAATTTAAACCGTTTATTCGCTTCCACAGGGAAACGTAATCTCTAAAGGGGTGTTTTTCAATCAATAAAAATGTAAATGGGTTTCCTGTTGATATATATAAATAATATCTCCAATTATTCATATTTTACTTGTCGAAGTGGTGCATGGAGCCCAAGGGTATGCATAGGTTTTGTATGGCAAATGTTGGTAATATAACATAAGTATGCGGATGACAATTTCATTATTGTTATTATTACAAAACATTTGAACAAAAATATTCAATTTCATTTCCGAATAAAAGTCAATTTGTTACGTTAAGTTATTAATTTATTTACTGAACAGCTGAACGAGAAAATAAATTCATATAAGAATATCATAACTCGCTGCAGTATTTGATGGTTTTTTTTTTTATATATATTTTTCTCACTTTTTTTCTCACCACCTCTTGCTGTTCCCTCGGTCTCAGTTATAGAAGTGAATAAATTAACACCACTAGGGCCAGGCAGTTCTTTATGAGAAAACGAAATACTTGATGTATCTTTTAAAGCAATATCTTGCAATATTTTCAACGTATTAATCTATATTTGTATTTATATATTTCTACAATCTTTGCCACAGCATTATATGTGATGAACTATAGATAATTTCCGATATATTATTCGTTCAAAAATTACAAAATTGCACTAAACATGACAAAACAGTTGCTTACAAAACATGGTCAGCGTACAATAATTTATGTTAATAATAAACAGTAAAATTCCTGTCGAGAGGGGAGGAGTTAATTTGAGGCCCCTGGAAAATATGACCTGAAGTAATCGCCAGGGGCTCCTTGTGTTTTGTGATAAGCCAACAACACGAAACTTCCCGTGTTGTCAGAACAACAGTTTTCCATCATTTTCTCAATAGACCTACGTTCTGCAAACTATGGAGTGCAACCCAAAAGTGGGTTGCGGAATGGTTTCGGTGGGTCGCGGAATATTTCCAAACCTTGGCAAAATGTGCTTACAGCTTCGGAGCTTGTCGGCCGTGTTGTCAGAAAATCATTTTTCTAGCATTTTCTCAATAGAACAACGTTCTGCAAACTATAGGGTGAAACCCATAAGTGGGTTGCGAAACGGTTTCGGTGGGTCGCGGAATATTTCCAAACGTTGGAAAAATTTATTTACAGTTTCGGAGGTTGTCGGCCGTGGTCGCTTGTGTTGTATTTCTCTTGTCATCAAGGCATTAAATCCAAATTAAGCGGTTACCTGTGATACTCTTATTTAATGAAGTGGGGTGGGGTGGGGTGGGGTGGGGAATGGGGAGGTGAAGTTGGGAGGTAGGAGTATGTGTTGGGTGGGGTGGTGGTGGGGGTGGATGCCACTATAAACTCATAATACGGTTTTTACATAACAGTTGGCCTCTCTCTTCACCTTACCCCCCCCCCCTCTCTCTCTCCCTCTCATTCCCCTTCTTATTTCTGTCCTCTTTCCCCTCTCACCCTCTCCTTTAACCACCTATAACATGACTTAAATCAACTGTTTACGGATCTCATTTTACAACATGAAATGAAATGACATGACTTTCTTTCATACGGTACATACATTACAGCTGGATAAAAAAAAAAATACTACATACAAATTTTCAAACTATTTTAAATTTAAATTATATTCTCTTCCTCAAATAAATTGACAAAATACCTCAACAGTAAGATGAGAACACCGTCAACTTTTGTTAATTACTTTACTTAAGGTTTCTGTACACGTATAGTATGACTGATTACTCTCAAAAATGTCTGTAATTACTTGACAAAGATAAAGGCGATATCCTACGGAAGAACATGCCACTGTTCATTGTCAAAATGAACCTGACAAAAACGACGCGTAGTGAGATCATGCAAAATTGATGCGGTGGGCACATGTGTAACATTTTCAGAAGAATCATGAAACGGACATCTCATGAAGTAGACTTCAGCTATTCGGTGGCTGTGTTGGGAATCATCATTACTTCAGACTTTTGTTAAAACTGCTGCAAAGCAATTTTGTTTTGTATGAATTTGTTCTGATCTACCGGCATAGTCACGTGTCTATACTGTTGCCAGACCCACTGTACTAGTATATACAACGGCATGCATGAGTATACGAAGAAACTAGTATTTCCCTTGCTATTAGTACCAATACGATAGATGCGAATCGGAGTGGGGGTAGTGTGGATACATCTCCCCTCCCCCCCCCCCGCTTTTCAACCCAATCATAGGGAAAAATTAGTTATTAGCAAAACTTCGCGTGTATACATATTTTATAGCCTAAATATGCCCCAGAATTCACTATTTCATGTCTATAATCATTATTTGGGGATGGGAATGCTCAGGGCCTGGGAATGACTTCTAGATCTTCCTACAAGGGAATCGACTTCGAAAGGCCCAGGGCCAAATCGCTCCTTTCTAAAATCTTGTACACGGCTGTGTAAGGGGAAGTATACAATTACTTTACTTTGTAACACTACGCATATATGTAAACTAGCTTCATAATGCTCGGTGTATGGGAAATCATAAGGGTGATAACTATAGGCAACTACGCTGTGATACGTCCACGATTACGTATACTAACCACAGATGTCTGTGTGTTGTCACTGAAAATGACTACCTTTGCATCTATGGTATATTTATAACGTGACATTTGACTAATATTTACCAAAGGCAATGTACCTGTGCCAAAATCAAAATAGTCAACAATCTAAAACAAACGAAATTAATGAGATGTAATAAAAGAAAAGTAAAAAAAAAAGCTTGTTATGAACGGAATTAATGAAGTGTTAAAGCGTACATCATTAACGGTTGATATTGCAGCCACCTCGTGTAGGATTTAACATATGATGTTACATTACTAAATACGAATAACAAACGTTAATTACAAACAAGAATACGGTACTTTTTTTAGATGTAAACAAGAACATTATATACGAAGCACTAGAGAGGACATGGAAAGAATAATTGTATTGCGTATTTACGTAATAATACTACGTACGTACGTAATATTTATTACGTGCGTACGTGATAATTTTACGTTCACTAACTAAGAAGAAGCAGTACGTATACATACTGTAACATACTAGCCCACATGCAAGATACGTGCATATACGTACCGTACACTGTACGGTCTTACTATATATTATCATATACTTCTCGTTCACTGTACCTCGCACGTATCAATCATCCAACCACCGAAGTCAAGCTTAGTTTAACAATTAAGCCGCGTACTAAAACATGCCGGAGACAGACAAGGTATGTTCGTTCGACTAACACGACAGGTATGAATGTGCCTATAACCAACATACATACGAACAAGTCCATCCCTCTTCATCTTTGAATGAAGATGTTTCCCGCATGATATATCACGTAGGCTCGCCTACGTTAGACAAGTGTTAACGTAGTCTTTATCATGTAATACAAACAAGTACGTCTGTACGTAGGCCTACATTCGAATGTTATAAGTATTACGTACGTAGGTAGCAATTACTACGTACACGTATACGTAATATTATCACGTATACGTACGTGATAATTATTACGTGCATGCGTACGTAGTAATTATAACGTTTTTTTTTTACCTCTCTAGAGCTTCGTAAACATGTTAGACACGTAGGTAGCAATTACTACGTACACGTACGTAATATTATCACGTACGTAGGTGATAATTATTACGTGCGTACGTATAGTAATTATGACGGGTTTTTTACCTCTCTAGAGCTTCGTAAACATGTTAGACAACAATCGTTTAGAAAATTGTACCTTTTGAGTTTATGTTTATGATACAACATGGACATGGGTTACGCATGATATGTCGTACACTATACCATAGTATAGTGTGCTGTATTAATTGGTATATACAGCTCATATACCTTGTAACATATAAAACTATTGTAAAGTCTGATATTTCTCTTGTATGTTACTGTTGATATGCAATCGTCCATGTCTAGAAACATGGATAATTGATTGGTCTTATAATACTGTTGTATATGATTGTACTTGTCTACGGCAACATTGTAATGCCTTATATAACAACTGTTGTACAATACTGTTCATGGTTGTGTTCACTAAACACACGATGCCTTACATTATAAGGAATCCTTAGGCGGGTGAATTTCCTAGATTATTGGCCGGTCTACACTTCATGGAAGCAAAAGAAATGACAGAGAATTAATACGCTGTGATTTTACTGACCGAAATGTTACTTATAATAATACACATGTCAAAGTCCATGTGCTGAAACAGAGTTCTAGCAAGGCATTATCAGTACTGCCCTGTATTCCTTAAAGCGAAGAAAATCCGCTGTAACATATTACTATTGCATTATTATTTACATTGCACATCTCACCTATACTGAAACATGGAATGCTAATCACCGTTGGTCATCAAAATGTTCATGCGCACAAAGTAATGAGTTTAGAAAAAGTAAATTGTTAGATCTTACTACTGTTGTTCATTTAGTCTTCATTAGCATGCGTTTTACAACTTGAAATCGTAGCCATCCAAATACAACTTATTCTTGACGTGACGAATCAGGCTTTAGATCTACATATAGTACAAATATCCATGCCAGGTATCTGAAAGCCGTAAGCTGTTTATATACCCTTTACAGGCCCGTCACCTTTAAGCTTTAACTTCCACTAAATATTCCTTACCAGTTAAAAGGTCGCTCTTGTTGTTTTCATTTCAAGCTTCGACAAACATCTACAGTTAGCCTTGACCATGCAATTCTATGGTATACTGAAGACTTAAATTTTCTGCCTCGTTCGTTTTAACTTCCCATCTTGCCGTTCTATCATAATTATTTCCTCCTCTTTGTTTATCTGATGTTGCCTTCCCTTGTTATTAAGTTAGATTACAGCACGTTCGTTGAGTTAAAAGATTCTCTAAAGGAGATGATTATGGGTGCATGTATAAATACTACACAGGCTTTTAAGAGTTTGCCTTTAATTTCAAGTGTATGTTTACTTAATCGATGCATTATAAATTTGTCACGTCCCTTATACTTGTTTGGTAAAAGACAACAGAGTGGAGATGCATACAAAAACAAGTCTGTTTCGCTGTTTTTGTTTTGCTTTAAGTCGTTTTGCATTTGTTGTGTTTTTGTTTTTGTTTGCTTATTTCAATGCTTTTTTTTTTTGCTTTTTGGTGCGTATGTGTGTGCTTTTTATGCCATGAATAATTGAAAAATATATTAGATACAAATGTTCATCATTTCCATATTTATATTTAACATTATAAACGTTTAACCAGTTTCTTTATTTTTTCCCCCTAAAAGGTTAATAATACTATATTTATTTATTGAAGGAAATAAGGTAGTTTAATTGTCTTTTTAATTTTCTGTAACAACTATTATCAAACTATGACATCCCTACAGTAACACGCTGTCTTTGAACCATCAGTTCTCCTAATTCAAGAGTCAATAATCAGACAATCAGGTTATATATCATATTATATTCAAGTGATGAAGCTATGTAATTACCAGCTGATTGCATGTTTTTAGGCTAAGAAAGCATCGCTTAATTAGGATTCGTATATAAACCGAACAATAACGAACAAGTGACGTTTGTGAACAATTGCATTGCATGCTGGAATTCCCCCTGGAGCGATATAATTTCAGTTATGAAATGAAACTAGCTGCTAATGGTATATGTAAGGTTAAACAGAACTCTCTTTACTCGGATACTTTAAGAAGAAATGACATTTGACTAGCACAAAATGAACCACGTAGCCTTATGTTTGTAGATGACTTGAACTTTGTATATACAGTATATACATATTTTTTCTCACGAAGATGAAATTTGTCGTATTTGTTCACCGTTTTCGAGAATCTTGGGCAGAAAGTTGAAAGCAGCTGGTTGTATTTGTCTTTAGTGACATTAACAACTTTATTACAGTAGTGTATTTCCTGTTTCACTAAATTAGTGAATATAAATCTTCTGAATGAACTCCTTATACGCCTTATCACAGGTCGTCTACGCATTGGTCCGAAATGTTTGCTCGCTCAAATTCCCGAACGTTTTAGAGCAATTATTTCTCTTGAAAGATTTCATCTTCCAAATTTATTTTGCACACTTTCAGAAGTGTTGGAAGACACATTACATGTCTCAATTAAGGAAAGAGTGCTTTGAGGTTGGGTGTCGAAATTTCAGTTTTGATCTACAGAATTGGTCCCAAAACTTGCAATACTATATTTGAATAAAACTCTCAAGGTTTTGTCAACTTTTTTTGAGAAAAACTCAAAAGGTTGCTTTAAAAAATATACATAGAATTTATACTCACAAGGGGGTAGTGAGAAAGATGTATATGTCGAATGGGGTGATGGGCTTGTCGATGACTGACTTTCTAATCGAGGACTGACAAGAAAAGGAAAAGAAAATATTTTACATTATCGATTATCTTCATATCTTAAATATATGTAAATGAAATATTCACTTTTTGTAAACAATTGATTTTGGCAATGATTAACAACAATACGCATTGGCAAGCAATACATGGACCAATTGGATATTTAAATATGACGTCACTGAACATGCACCCAACACGTATTTAGACCGAGAATTTAGATTTGCAAGGGATTTAAAAGATTTAAAAACACATCATCGCTTTCTTTCATGAATATCGTATGCGTCTGTAAACATCCTATAACCAAATTCACTCTCTATTAACAAACATATGTAAATTTGTAGTTAGTATTGCTGTCTTCCCTATGAAAACGCTGCTAGCCTAACATATACAATAACTGACTGCAAGGAAAGCCTCGTTTTTTACAGCGACTTTTGTTCCACCTATTGAAGTTGCTTATAATTGTATCATCAAAAATGGAAAAGGGAAGATAAAACAATGTTCCTTTGTTCCTGTATGGGTAAATAAATATATTTAAATGAAAGTATATAAATAATCTCTTTATAAATGATAGCAAATATTCACGTATGAAGAATTGTTTGGGAAATACTTATAGTTTATACATAAACTTGATAAATTTTTCATGATTAGTCGGTGTAGGATTAATAATTGATATATTACTCATTATTAATCGGTGTATAGGATTAATCATTTGGGTGTAGGTTGATGATGTATATTGACTTTTTATATAAAAGATGACTTTTTTATGATAAAACTCTCAATCAAATTGAAACGATTGTTCAGAAATGTTATCATTGTGTTCCTATAGATTTACTGCCAGACTAATTAATTCTGGAGTTGTTAATTCATTATATTTAGCCACAAAATGTTAAGTTGATCAAGTATACAAATGTGGAAGAAATGTCTAAATTTTTAAAGTTATAAAACTCTCAGTGTATAGGTAATTTAAAATACAAGGTTTGCTGAATGTGCAGAGGTTACAAAAACAAGTTAACATATTTGTTTTAAATTGTCACTCTGTAAATATCCAACAGACGATTTTTCGTAAAGGTTCGCAGTTTCTGTCTTTAGTATAGAGGTGTCTTACAGTTATTGAGTTTCGTGATACCGTTAACGTTATGAAGGCTAAATCGTTTCAATAGAAACACTTCTCTTATTAACTCATACCGGTATACCGGTTACTCGGCCATGAATATCTTTAACACCAGTGGCGTAGGAAGGTACTTTTGAGTGGGGGGGGGGCTGAAGACTGATGGCCGGCCTGGGGCAGGGGTCTAAGGGGTGTCCCCCTCCCCTTCGGAATTTTTTTGCATTTCCAGGTGGCCTCAGATGCAAGTTGGTGCAATATAGCACACTTCAACACCCACTCCATTTTGTAAATAATTTTGCATTTTCACCTGGACTTAGATGCAATTTGGTGCTCCAAATGAGATTTTTTTCTCATTTGGAAATGAAAACGGGGTTTTCTGACTTGCGAAGCGGGGGGGGGGGGGCGGCGGAATGATACTTCCGCCCCCCATATTTTTCACTGGCGCCCCCAGCCCCCGGTTCCTACGCCCTTGTTTAACACATTACGTTGATTACATATAAGCTCGCATTATATCAGTGATAATCTGATAACAGCTGATACTAACTTCTCCTGAAATTTTCATGAGTTGCAATCGCAAACTGATATGTTTATACACCTCGGATATACGTTCAGGGAAAATCCCAAACTATGAAACCGTATGGTCTGCAGTGTTTTATTTTGCCACGTCTAAGAGTTGTATATCTATAGTGTAGAACATTCTCGTCGTGCAATTGCGCTAGATGAAACCATTTTCTTTTCTTTTTGTTTTGTTTCTAAAAAACACAATTGTTATTCCATACATACTATTAACACCACCACCCCCACAACCCCTTACCCCAACCCCGAATAAGCGTATCTTTAGCTGGACCTGACATGTCCATCGCTGTATTGTTTGTATATTGTGGGTATTGAACGCAGCTGTATATACTGACTGTACACTAGTGTCTAATTACCGACGGTAGCAAGCTGTGTGTGTATTTTTTGGGATCGATGGTAGTGTTTAATACTTCTGTTACACCTCATTCGAAACTAGGTCAAATTACCGGCATTAGACGTTTCTTTTTGTGCGAGTATTATATTGTTCATCATCTCATCATCTGTCTTCTTCTTGTCTAGAGGCAAATAAGGCCTCCACAGAGCTTCTCCATTCGTCTCGGTCGCCGGCTGCGTTTTTTCTGGCCTCATTCCTGCAGGATCGCCAACCAGCCCCCCCCCCCTCTCTCTCTCTCAATGATATTGTTACCCTCTCAAAAAAGATTGAAATCCCCTGCCCCAGATAAAGTTTGCCGTGAAAGTGGACACTTTTCAAAGAATGGATTCCAGTTATGTCGAATATAAAATTCCTAAGGTCGGAACTATGGTAATGATTGTTTTTTGTAATCATTGTTTGATTGATCACGTGTGTCTTGAACTCCTATAGCTGGATAGTTCACTGCAAACAAACCCATTAACTTGTAGTTTACGATTCTATGGAAAAGGTTGTCGCGTGTGTTAAGAAGTGTCGAGAGCACGTTCAACGCACAATACAACATTAGAAGTGATTGTATTTCTTATAGTCTATTCTAACAGTCCTCTGGATATTCCGTTAACTGGAGCATAGCATCATTTATTATCGTCAGCAGTCTTTTATATAATTTACCATAACCGGAATTATATATACGAACCCTATGTACTGTATATGTGAGAGGTAACCAATTGCACGCAGACCTATGCACAGTACGGATTTTTATACCTAACTGTGCTTTATCATATACGAGTGTTTACCATCAGCTAAAACTTTCCAACTCGAAAGGTGGACTCTAGCCCGAATTAAAGTCCCGATATGTCATATGCCAACAAAACAGAAACATCGGAAGTGATAGTAATGAGCACTTTGGAGCTATTCCAGTTTAGGCTTCACCTATAAATTATGCTTACTCTCTGAAATGCTGCTTTAAACTAAATTGATGAGGAAGAGGAGGTGTAAATGTTAATGTATGTATTTGTATTTGTATTTTGTATGTATGTATTTTAGATCCTCCTGCAAGCAGGAACTCGCGAAGAAGCCTCATTGGCTTATCAAAAGCCGCAAGCTGACCGAAGTCAGTCTCTTACATTCATATTTTACGTCCATGATTATGAATTGTCAATTGTCAACAACTCTGTAACTGGACGACATATACATTAATCTTGGAGTGAATCGAACCGGGGACCTTATGATTGGAAGGCACCAGCGTTAACCACTGAGCTAACACTCCGTAGAGTGTTCCAATGCTTCATGCGTCCTAATAACTAAGCCAAGAAATCTTCTTTTAACGTCATAAGACCAACAGAACAACATATAACCCTCGCATTATAAAGTTTGCAATACATTGTAAACACATTATCTGCGGCCATCGAGTCTATATATATGTTCATATTTGAGTTTTGTGTTGCATATGTAACTGACCTGATCGTCTGTGTATTAGACTAAGAAGTCCAGTCGCTTTAATTGATGAGTGAAGCTAATAAGCAGTGATCGTTAACTGTCTGCTACATATCAAAATTATCTCTGTGCCCTATACCGTCATCATGAAGTTTTTTATTTTTGTTTTTCTCTACTCACACTTTGATTGGTTGGGGAGGTTTCTTTCTGATCCTCGGTGGGGTCGGAATAGAATCTTCCGTCTCGTCATCTTCCGATATCTTTCTACCGATGAATAAAGTTCTGACTGTTTTCGATCCCTGAGGCACTTTTGGTGACGGTTTGGTGACGTAGACCCTACAACATGCATAGATGATGACCAGGAGTGCACCCGTTGATATAACTGAACAACCTACAGCGATTAATATGAAGGAGAGCTGCCCTACAACAATCTGAAAATTAAAAAACAAACAACTATATAAACAAGTATTAAAACACTAAAACTTAAAACTGTCAATTTCCTTTTTTTTGTTGGAAATATACTCTTTTGTTTACTTGGAATGAGATGGATTGATAATTTGCAATCTAACCTGAGTTAAATTTACATGTCAGTATATATGACGTCACAAACCAAAATGAATGGAAAAACCACAATTCTTTTCTGTTCATATATCGGTATCGCTCTTTGTAATGAAGTAGGGCCTAGTTCGTTTGAGGGACAACAATTATTTTGTGACTCACAAAGTTCAGGGGAATGTTTTATCGTTTCATTTCAAATTTCAAATATTTTATTAAAAACATTAAACCAAATTTCATCATGGTAATCGTGGTATGTGGTAATTAATGGTGGACTATATAGTAAGATACTATGTTGCCAGGTAGCATATATTCCAAAAATCAGTTATTATGATAACAATATAGATAATGCACACTCCATCACAATATAAAATATACGGATATCAGCTGAAGAATCATCCATACTGAAAGACACACAATATCCACAGACATGACGTCATATCACAATGTTTGCTTCTTCTTCTTCTTCTCCTTCTTCTTGTGCTTAGTTATGATTGAATGACATTGCACGAAAATGTCATGTTTGCTCTAAACGGTGTTGTTACTTTCATTTCGGAAGTCTATATTTTTCCTCTCATGCGTGGCCTTATACTCTATTCTATGACAAATGTCAAGGGTCAAGATAATTCCCTTCTTTGTCGTTGCCTGCTTCAGTGGTTCTTTGCACATATTCCCTTAGAAGAACAAAAGACCTCTCTCAAATTGTGTATTCATGGCATTTTATTTATTTTCAAATTTTCTTTATTTTAATGTTATATTTTAGTACATGATGAAAACGAAGGTACGAGGACAGGTTTTGAAGTTATTAAATGACACTAATTGCTTGTAAAACACATTTAAGCAAAATCTTATTCTTAATTTATTTCTTCTAAATTGTCAATGGTTATTCCTTACGATGCGGTGTGATCAACTATAAGGAAAGGGTTGACATGCATTCGGCCAGTTTTCAGTGACGTATGATAGAGTTTAAATGTGGTAAGAAGAATGAAACCATCATATAAGTCAACAGTCATAGCAGATTCAAGTCGCGATATGATTCCCGCCTGATACTTCACGCAGAAAGGACCTGCACATGCGCACAGGTGTACCTTTCTATATTCTAACGGTAAGGAGAGCAGGAGTAGAATTAGAAACGTATGTTTCGTGATTTAATATATTGATACGAGCCTTTGTATCAGTGACCGTGTATAATTACATGTATAGTTATAAT
>KN886208.1:45892-77893 GCA_000934455.1 Apostichopus parvimensis
CTTCCGAGGACGTGGTGATTCTTTAGAAATCACAACCGAGGACCTGAAATTCTTTTGTTCAAGTCCTCGGTCAGATAGAAAAACAAACGCACACATACACACACACGCCAACCTGAATACATAAGTTCCTTTGCTTTTAGCAAGGAACCAAAAAAACCTGGGCTCGAGGTAATGTATTAATTATATTATCCGCACACTGTTGACTTTTATCCCTACATCATTCTTGATTTTGTGGGATTTTAGTGAAAAAAAAAAGTTACAAATGATATTTTTCATTTACCTCATCTTTCGTGCCTAATTGTCCAGGAATAGTATTCCACAAGAATGAAGCAAATTTTGCATCCCCTGACCCCCCCCCCAAAAAAAAGGCAATGTTAATGCAATTCAAGGCTGGATGGTTTATCTTACTTCTGGTATTAAAATGTATTGGAGTGTCACGATCCTACATTAATGATACTGGCTATGTCAAAGTATTCTCGAGTCAAATCATTGAAATAGAAAACATAATCCTGCCATAAACAGAGCTGGAAAGATCTATGGTCAAAGGCACAATGCCATGATCAAACAAATTGGTAAAAAACTAAAAATTCAACCTTTTGAATCATTTAGCAGAACCATAACGCCTGTACACGGCAACAGCCTCTAGAATCTTAGACAAATAATGCCAAAATATTTTATGAAAAAAACTGAGACACAACCTCATTTGGTATTTTTTTTAAATTATAGATTAAACAAATCAAAGTTCTTCCTTTGCTTGCTTTTAAACCAACAAATGTCAAAATGATGTAAAATCACTGCTTTTTGATGAAAATATCACACCCACTAGCAGGGTCTTTTCCAGCACTCTCTTGCTTGTGATTCACCAATCATGTTTTGTTTTATTAAAACCATCAATCTTTCCTTTCCAATAAATTTACAATCCTGATCTTGTCTAGTTTCATATTTCCAAAATAATATCTACTAAAGAAAACACTGAAATCAGCCTCATATAAGTTTGTAGCACCAAAAATAAATATCGTTTTAGTGTTTTTCATAATTATCCAAAACACCATCCCCCTTCCCTTCCCCTCTCCCTACCCCCCCACCCCCATTCCCTTAATTAAAAAATATTTTTCCTGTGTTTTTTATAATTTTCTTCTCATTCAATATATTTCACTGAGCTGAGGAGATTCAATAAAACTTAACTGCATTTGTTAGTTATCAGTTAAGTTCCTTTATAGAAAACCTACTGGAGTATTTCATTGCAACATATCTTCCCACCTCCATCTGAACTTCAACTTTTAATTTGATAATCATGATTTTCTAACATATTAATCAACAACTTATATCCCCTTCTTTGGCTATAAGTAATTGGTATTAACATCTGGAAGAGATATACTTATATATCTTCATATTTTTACCCTTCCTTACGAATGGTATGGTCTTTAGACCCAGATACATATTTGCAAATTACAAGGCCATACATACATCACATGATTAGTTTCTCTTCTTTCACAAACTGTGTTGACAGTTTCCCAAATCTCATCCCTGCCTTTTCATCGCCGTACTGTTGTCAGGGTGATTACGACCCCTACCTAAATAATGGTCCGTCCTTCCAACACTTTGGAATTTTTTCAAGACATCTCACATGCATTTTCACCACTCTTCATCTCCAACACTTCACTCCTGGGGGTCCTTGATAAAGCTACTGCTGTCAGGATAATTCTGTTCCCCTCCTATCTAATGGTCTGACCCTCAACACCAAATCGTCATTGTCCAGTATCAGATCATAAACAGTGTCAATATTTTTCTCTATTTTAACGTTATGTCCGTTTATCTCCAAAATCTCATCTCCCACTTGGAGTAATCCTGCTAGAATTTTCGCTGGATGGCCATCGCCGATTCGTTTCACGAATATACCTTGAAATTAAAGAGAAAGAAAAATAGGTGAAAATAAGGTTTGTTAACAAAGGTGTTGCCAAACTTAAACCAAGTGTGAATAATTATTGTAGGGAACACAAGTGTCTAGAAATGAATGCAGTTTGAACAAGATGTTTGTGAGGAAAAACATAGTTTGTAACAAGGGGACAGCCTTTGTCTTTGAGGAAAATAAAATTTATTCATTACTACAAACTCATTCTCCAAGTTACATACTTACAGTATAACCAAAAAATTTGAACTATTCAAGACAAATACATACATTAACCATGTAGCCTGCAACAAAAACAAAATTATAACCCCCCCCCCTAAAAAAAATATATATATTAATAATTGATAGGTCTTTGTTGGCCTCTCTTTTCACTTTCTCTTTTTGGTTACTTTAAGAACAATACCCAGTTTCGTCCACTCAGATTTATGTTGTAACATTTAACATTTTCTGTAGTCTTGTTTATACTGTAGATGACTCATTTGCAGTCGTAATTATGTCAGGGTTAGCAGTGACTCAACATACGTCAACCTTCATACATACAGCTTACACCGATAAATTGCAGATTTTACAGGGACGACAGCTATAGCGATCGTTAAATTAATAATCAGACCGACCTCTAAATCAAGGGAGAGGGCGATCTCCACTATTATTTTTGTTGAAATTTATCGTAATTTCACTTTATTCAACTACAATTTCCATGTCTTAACTTAAAGGAGTGTGTTCTTTATTTCATTTTTAACAATGAATTTTATTCAATGACCCTGATCTTGAACCCTGACCCTGATCTTGAACCCTGACACTGAACCCTGACCCTGACCTTTAATCCTGATCTTAAACTCTGTGATAAATGTCTGCAGTGTAAGTATCCTAACTCTGCAAGATTTTTTGGCAACCATGACAAAACTGAACAGAACTTAGACTTGGGACAAATACATTAAACTAGATACAATATTCTACTAAATTCGTTTATTTTCCCTCTCATCCGACTGACGGTGGCATATTTTATCATCAGACACCCACCCATCAGTTGTTATCACGGTGCAGCTTAAGTCAAATATTGTTCCCAATAAAGGTAGAGCAACAACTTTTTTTTCTCTTTTTTCATTTGAAGTTTAGTTTTATCTGAAATAGCAGTATCATCCGCTTGCTTTCCCTGAAATATAAATAACTTTTGTTTTAAATGTCAATTTTTACATCAAGCTCAAAGCAGTTTATTTCAAATTTTAATCCTTCTTATAGATATTTCATCCTGAATTCAATGAAAAAAAAGAAGAAAAAATATTAATACCTGGGCCATTAGTGGAAGCACCTTTGGCGATGTAAAACCCAAAAGGTCCGTTGGGTGGTTTGACCAGTCTGACCAGTCGAGTGCCATCATCGTAAACCTCTAGGACTCTACCGATCTTACGCATGTAACTTGGCGTGGTGACGTCTATCTGTTCCATCACAGCTGAGCTAGGACCTGAGATGCTGGCAGACCTGCGAGGCCTGCGAGGAGATAACAAGATGACGGATTAACTTCGTGGCATTTATTAGCACTGCTACGTAAAGAGCTCCAAACTTTTTTATGAGATAACTCTGCGATGTCAATTTCAATTCAATTTTCAACTTCTTTATTCCAGTATAAATTACAAAATTTATAAATAGGACACATAATAATGATACACAAAACACGTAAAATGTACAATCATGAAAGCATGAACAAATAAGAAATAAGATGGAGGATTAGAAGGTTGAAAGATTAAAAGGATTATAACAGAGATTCTAAGAACCCATTTTGAACATAAATGGCTGCTCTGTAGATAAATGAGTTCTTAAAAAGCATAATTCTAAATGTTTCTAAATGTCAATGTTTTTTAATCTCTACTTTCACGTCACGCTTCAAAGCCCTTGTAGGGACACTCTGAGCAGTATGGATACCCTCATTCTATGAGTGAGAGGTAAGCTTCTGAACTGTTCATCCTATTCAGTAACTGGGAAGTGTGATATGAGAGGACAGTATATATAGTAGTTTATAGCAAAAGACAAAGTGTCCAAAATGGCTGATGTTTTGTCCAGATCACTGAGTATTCATCAGTTAGGTTGAGGGCCTCATTGTCTATGAATTTACCTTTCTCTCGTCGACAGGTCAGAGAATGATCCCATCAGCTTATCCTTCTTCCTCCCGAAAAAACTGGACATCGACCTCAAGGATGGAGATCGCTTGAGCTGTGTAGAAAGGATAAAAATGTGAAAAGTCTAAATATCCATCTCAACAAAGGATATTGGACATTTACATACAATCCTATAAACTACGGTAATTTGAATAGAATTTTGTCTTCTAAATTAAAACTACTAAATAGAGTAGTAGAAGCAAAGTAGCTGCAAACAATCTGTGAAACTAAATATAAAAATAGAAACCACCCTGTCCATGTGAATGGGCTTTGGTATAAATTTGATGATTAATGTCCCATGGACATCATGTTAAGAAGTTGAATGTCATACATTTATATTGTAATTCCTTTTCCAATTCACTTGTCATCATCTTAACTTTCAAATCTTTAGTATTAAAAGATGAATTAAGTAGAAAAAAGTTTCTATTAATTTTTTTATATCAATATTTGTTTTAATCACTTTTGGGTCTGTATTCCACCCTGCAAGTGTACTTCAAATCACAGTGTCTTGCAGAACTGCTGAAATAGATCTGAATCAACAGTTTTGTAATTTTATAACTTTGATCATGACATATTAATTTGGTGCAAAATTATGTTTGCAGATACTATTTAGTGCCAAAACAATTTCAGAAGAGAAGGCCAGAACTCATAGCCTAATCAAAATCATTTACTTCCACAAGCAATGGGCTGCAAAAGTCAATGTTGTAAAATATACTTCACGGTAGGACCCCTTTTTTCAAAATATGGAGAAGAAAAAAAACATTCCCTCCATCCTCACGCCCACTTGAACCCTCCAAAACAAGGTCTCATCATGAACCCACCTTGCTCTCTTTATCAAATCCATCATCCTTTTGAGAGTTTCTGTTTATTTTATCCAAACTTAACGCTCTTCTCATCCTCCCAAATGTCTGTTTGGTGGCATGTCCGAGATGCTGCATCTTCTCTGAGATGGAGCTGTTAGAAGCGATGGAGAGGTTTGACCCGCTCATCTTTGAGAGGTGATCCTGATTTCTGTGGCATGAGAGAAAAGAGAAGAGGCAAATGATTAATTATCATATTTTGGTTCTCTTGTTCTTCGCAGCAAATTAAGTTGAATACTTAAAGTGATTACGTGCGTACCGATAAAGGTAAGAACATAAGATTTGATGTTATGTTTGTCTTTATGTTTCAATGTATCACAGGTGTTGTTCATAGATGAGACATACATGTATGTCGTTTCATGACTGAAAGTGAGTTGTAGTTGTTTAAACTGATGGAAACGGCGTAAAAATGGTAACATATTGAAAGCATTTTTGAAAAAAATGTTTCACACTTTAAGAGCTAGACCACACCTAGATGTGAGTTTAGTAATGAATATGCAAAACTAACAGCGGCGATGTCACCGGTGTAGCAGCATGGTATTCAAGTTTTAGTTTTAGATTCCAAATTTGAGTTAAACTGTTTAATTGAAAGCCACCGACATGATGATGTAATATAAGTCCTTGAGGGCTTCTCCCACATTCGAGGTCATAAAAATAACTGCCTCATGGCTTGAACTTATTTTATATTTAGCTCCGTCATAAGCATTCCGCACTGGTAAGGTATGCATACTTCATATATAGTACATGTTAATCCTGTTAGATAGTTGTAGGCTGCTGTTTTCTCATCTACTTAATTCTTCCTCTGCGTTAGGTTTTATCACCAGACAACTATTTTCATATCATAGGACTTTAGAAGCGATATTATTGCTGAATTGAAAGTCAGTGTCCCTTCGATTCAGCTTCATCGAACGTCAGTTAGAACTTGAGCTAACTGTTAGTACTACAGGCAGAAGCCTAGGTCTTAGTAAATTATACTAGCCTAGTCAGAGACCTTGTTCTAATAAAGTTAGGCTATTAGGCCTAATCAGAGAGACATTGTGAACATGATCAATGGTCTGTGATACCAAGTGTAGTATTATGACTGACCATAGGCTAGGTTTTGTACACTTATTACTGTTGTCACTAGTCTGCTAGTTGCATCGACGATCAGCTGTTCTTCGAGCAAGGAGAGCTTTGTTGGTACTGAATATGGATTACAGTGCATTCTCTCATTGGCTTGTTCATATCAAGAGGCGTGGTATAACAGAATACATGAATGAAATCTGTCTTCAGCAGATACATATTTGAATACTTTTGATCATTAACTTTTTGGCAAACTTTTGTGGCAAAATTAGCTTGGTGAAACCTGATTTTCATGGTTCATCAGAGAAGCAGCTTAAACGAAGTTCCATATTTTTTAAATGAACAATTTTATGTAATTCCTTTTTTGAAACGCACAACAGAATCACTTCAACAGAAAATTTGAATTATATTTTAAGTTACCTACTTTTTTTTCCCGCTTTCTCTTTCCTTTCTTTCAATAAATAAAACCCAAATTCAGCGAGGTTTATTTGAATAAAGACAAAATTGTTTAATAAACAGCACCGAAGAACAGAGTTTACCCAGGGCTATAGATAATCGTTTTACTATATTCTATGTCAATATTTGATTACAGTATAAATTAACAGTTTATCACGGCACAATATACCTAGTTTATCTGTTCGGCTTTGTTTGTTATCAGAGTATTAAAGACCATTAAGATGTTAATCTTGCTTAACAGTTTACTTAATATAGGTAACTACACTGATTCATCCATTGACAATCTTGTATGATTTAAACAAAGATGTCTTCCATCGTGGCTACAATAGGTCCTATATCACAATATCTGTATAACCTTCTTCAACCTCTACCAGACATAATTATCTCCTTTTCGTGAGGTCGAATGAATTTCAAATTTTTAATTTACACCACCGAAACATTTCTAAGAACTCACTAATATATGACTAAAATCTAATCTACTATACAATGTCCCTATGTTTATATTTTCCATTCCACCACATAAACAATAGTAATAATAATAATAATAATTTATTCTTATATAGCGCTCTACATCAAAGAATGATCTCAAAGCACTTCACAAAAACTTAAAATTACTACAGCTTAAAAATATTACAGCCTAAAAATATTGCATCACAAAAATTACAAAAATTACAAAAATAAACAAATATCCACCTACCCAACCCACCTACCCTACCACCTACCCTACCCCACCTACCCTACACCTACCCTAATAGCCACCTACCCTACCCAAACCCTTTCAGAATAAACAGACTCTCACCCTGTCAACAGTGCAACAGTGCTAAAAGAGAGCAGTATAAAACACATGTATATATATGTCAATATTTGACAGTGGGACAAACTGATGGTTCTTTAAGTAGACTTTAATTACTTGAGATGATTTGTTTGATTTACAGTATATATATTGACATAGAGCATTCATTATTCAACATCATGATATCATGTCAATCTTTGTACCACATTTACTTTAAGACACAAGTGCCAACTATGTAAGACAGCCCTTTGACATTCTCAAATGTCGAGGACTATGTTTACAATCTGGGTTTGACGATCAATACCATGACTAAAATGATATAGTAAAGAGTCAAGGTGCATGTATTTGGCTTACTTATTGGCTGGAGGGAAATATCCATGGTAAAAGAAGAAATTTGTGCATGAATGCTAGACAATACTTCTTGTTAACATGTTATTCAACCCACGGTTCCCCTCCCTCATCCTACGAAAAAAAAAAATCATGTCGTTGTAGTAAAACAAAGTTCTACAAGGTAACTTAAAAATAACATATATTTGTGTTTATGACTTACTTTTGTAAAATTGTCATTTAACTGTAGATATTCTTCTCAAAATGATTGCAACTGATTAAACTCAGACACCCTCAAACTAATAAGCCTACATTCTAGGCAATATGCCATAGACATTACAGGCAGTTCGGAAAGGATTTTGCAGAAACGGCGACAAATTTAGGGTAGCACATGCAATTAAATTATGCATTAACAGATATTATTCTACATGTAGAAATGTTAACACACAGTTTTTTAACAAGAGGTTGACATTCTGTACCTTTAAGATTCCTGTGAAAATGACCTTGGCATGCTTTCAAAACAAGAACCAGTTTCATCATACAGTAGTTCACATTATTATTATTCTATTTTGATAGCATACTTCTTTAGAAAATTTGTCATAGTGCGGAAACTTGAAGCTAACCTTGAAAATCAGCTTTTAAAACTGTACAATTAACAGTTCAGCAGCCTTGTGCATATTTAGCCTAGTTTGCTGCATAAACCATCATACCATAAATGATCTGTTTTTGTTGTTGTTTAAAACAGATTTTATTTTGTTTGATGCATAGTTTTTACCCAACCCTCTTAATATCAACTGAAATAAGATCAAACTAACACCTGCCCCTCCCCCTCCCCAATTTATTTTTAAGTGGATTTACTCAAACTCTTGAATAATACATGTTTATCAAGGTACTCTAGAAATGAAGTAAAGTCCTACATAAAAATTCATGGTCATTGGGAGACAATCCTTTTTTTGCAAATGAAAACAAAATCAACGATTGACTTAAACTCTCAGTCAAGGAATCTGTTTAAAGGACTCAACTTGACCATAAAAATGACTAATTTGTAAACAAGTTGATGTGAGATGGTAATCCCAACCCTGCTATCAGATTCAATATGTAGTTTCTGTTTGCAAATCAGCTGTGTCACTGTTTGGCACGGTCTTCAAGGTTTATTATCACAAATTTTTACCCAAAAGACAATATTTTTCTGGAAGTCATCCAAACTAGAGCCTTTGAAGCACAGAAATTTAACAACTTAGTAAACTCTTGACCCCAATCCCCTAACATTGAGAATGTAACCACGTTATCATGATGGTGTTACGTCATGATGGTGTGACATCAAATGAAGAATCAATAATCCCCTTAGAAACGAAATATACACTACACATGATCTTGTTCAAAGGTTGAGGAGTGAGCTTCATTCTGCTTCCCTTTTTGTGTCTTTTATGGATTTTATTCATCTTGCTTCTATTTATCCTTCTTTTATTGTACAGCGTAACAGAATATTTTAAGAGTTGTGGCGCTTTAGAAATTTTATTATTTTTATTATCATTATTATTATTATAACAATAAATGTTCACTGTGTATCTTACAAGAGCAAATACTTCAAAGGATCTTGTGCTCAAATTTTGTACTTAAAGAATGTAATATATTCTAGTCATACATAAGCCTAACCTTTAGGCCTACCATAATATAAACACCTACCAGAGTCAATGATTGCCAGCCTGTCCTATTAAAACAACATACAGTCACTGCAAACGTATACACCAGATACTAGCCTACTTGCTACTCTAGTACTTAACATTACATAAGTTACAATTATGAAGAAGTACTCCATCCACACTCCTAGTTTTACCTGGAAAAGCTAGACATGTCTGCAAACGGTCCCAACCGCCTCTTCTCCTCCTCCTTCTCCTCCTGGAGTTTCCGTTTGTACTCATCCCAAGCAGAGTGTGCCTGGATGGCATCGTAGTAACTGTTGGCATGAGTAGAATACGTCTTCTTAGCTCTTTTGATCTCCTCGTACTCTGGTTCTATTGCACCTTGGAGCCGGTCGAGATTGTCTGAAAACACCCAATGAAAAGAAAATACATGAAGAGTGATGCATATTCATGATGTTCATTTTGAACTAATCTTATTATCACTGTTAGGCATAGATTGAATGGTATATCGGAAGGATAACGTATTTACTATGATTGAATAAAAACAACCCGCTTCCTTCCCATTTAATACTCTGCAAAAACAAGAACAATTCCTACCGATTAAATTTGCGAGCTAAGATGTGGATAATTAGGTATGTACTTGAAGGTGTACCTCTATTTTTATTTTCTTTCTGAATGGACTCATTTCTCTTATTTGGTAAATTTGTATTCATCTGCAAAGTATATTTTTCTCTCATTCAGCTTCAGCTAGAAATCTTTTCCACTCAAATCCACTTGTGTGTTAAAGTTCATCACTAACTTCAATATAAAGAATAAAACATACACGGTGTGATGGCACACACTTCAATCATAGCACACCCACTAGCAAGCAACTGTAAGCTTTTATCTTGTTTTGCCCTTCTTTCTTCACCCTTGGCTTCGTTACAACTGTAAGTACTACCTACCATTCTGGATCTTATCTCCATTCGCCGCCTCTTCTGTGACTCCTCCACTTCCAAGGTGCACATGTCCACCCTCCGAGGGATAATGGCCATCGTGGGAGCTGCTTTTGACAAATGGCGACCTTGACCTTGGAGTTCTCAAATCTACTCTACCATTTCGGTCTCCTTCCTCCCTGATGGAGATTCCGTCCTCTCTAACTTCACCGTTACTCCTATCTTCTCTACTAACCCCAGATGAATTTTCCCCTGAATTATTATCATATCTACCACCTATTGTTGAAGGAATTTCATACCCATTGTCCATAGCACCCCTACCAGAAACAATGTTTCTATGGTCAACCCCATTCACGCTCTGCGATCTTCTGGACGATCTCTCCGAGCGTTCCATTGCGTGTCCCCGATGCCTTTGAACGTGGTCCATCGCATCTGAATCTGTCCCCCCATTAATGAACACATCGCCCACGGAACCGTCGTGAAGCATCACGGTACCCCTGTCTCTAAGACTTCCACCATTCTCAGAGTGTCTCCTTCCATAACGTACATAATCGGAGACGTCGCCTTCGTTCTCGGAGTTAAAACTAGCTGCCTTTCGGAGGTCACCGTTGGTAGACCTTCGGACTTCCTCGTCCTCAAAATGGACGGACCTACACGGCGACGCCGTCCTGGAATGCCTGCCCACGAGGCTGCTCCGGCTTCCACGGTGATCTTCAGAATCCGAACGGATCGCGGTGTCTGGAAATACTTCGTGATTCACCGATTCTGTCTCCAGGGATTCTGTAGATGAATACTTTGGCCTAGCTCCTTGCTCCTTCCATTGATCTTGTAAACATGAATCTTGTAACCTGTATGTAAAAAGTTAGAGAGCCTTTATACTTTAAAGGTTCAAAAGTATCAGTGACATGCACAGGACTTCAAAGGTGGAGAGGGAAAGGGAGGGATGGGGTGGGGAGCAGAGTTATAAATTTCCCTAACTGTAAGTAGGGGCGTGAACCGTTATGATGAATGGTCTTATTCTTTGCCCGACTGAAAGTAAGATCCCACAACTAAACATTCCTGAGTGATGAGGGAAGTTGGAGGACCATGGCCACCCTCCCCTAAGCTCCTCCCCCTTTGCCCATGCTACTGGAAAGCACAACTGAAAATTTGGCATGAAGAAATAAATGACTCTGCTGCTACTAGGCTCATGTTTGCTACACTTTAATAAAATTTCCATATTTGTTATATAATATGCTATCAGGTTTTTGAACACATTTACTTTCCAACACTGGAAAGGGTCCTTTCTAGACATGGATCAGAGTGAGTGTACAGGCGTAGTGAGGAGACATGTAGAGATGAAGCAAAGTAAATTTACTGTTTTTCTAACTAAGGTAGGAAAGATCAAATTCAGAGTTTCCTGTTAAACAGTTACAAAGAATAATAATGCTTGAAAATAATTTTACTGCTTTTCTGCTAATACTGTTACCATTTTCTAAGTCACTCAGAGAGTCGTGTCAAAGCTTACGTTTAGTTTGTTATTAACCGCAAGCCAGATATTGAGAACCGCAGGGTAATAGGGTATACACTACTTCATTTAGTTGAAACATCATTTTTATTCCAAGGTTCCAAAATTAAAACAATTATCCCAGCACACCCACAATCTCAACAAACAAACTTACAAGGTACTACTGTACTAACTGTACCCCAAACAATGTATGCAGTAAGTGAAAAACGAACGTCTGTACGTCATCGTAAGTTGGCAGGTCAAGCATTGTGTAGGCAGCTACTGCACATGTCGATTGTCATTGTCTGGCTGGGGCTACCTGCTCAGACTTGTAATAGGAGTACTACAGCATGAGTACGCAGTCTGAAGAAATCCCCTTGGTATGAGTACCAGTTTAAGCCGGGCTACAAGTTAACACTTTTATCTAGCACTAGTGGTGTTACAAGGTTCCACATTTCCCAGAGTACCACTTTGAGTACAAATACATGAGGGTGAGTACAAGTACTATGTGTACTAGTACAAACTTACTAAGGTACTCGTCTGCTGATGTTTGTGAGTAATGCTTAAAGTTGTTACTGTCGTTCCAAAACTTCGGTCTGACGTTTGGACTGTTACTTCCTTCATAACACTTACCTGTCTCCTCAATACCACACACTCTTTACCTACAGTAAGTGTATACAGTACCTGAATGTTAATTAAAATCTTTTTCTATTCCCTTTAAGGTCAGTCAGTGTCGGCCCCAAATTAAGCATGCCAAAACCTGCTAAAAGTGATCTATTCAAAGAACATTCAAAGTACATACAGGTCCCCGGTTCGAGTCACTCCCAGATTAATGTATGTCGTCCAGTTACAGAGTTGTTGACAATTAACAATTCATAATCATGGAAGTTAAATATGAATGTAAGAGACTGACTTCGGTCAGCTTGCGGCTTTGATAAGCCAATGAGGCTTCTTTCGCGAGTTCCTGCTTGCAGGAGGATCTAATATACATACATACATACATTCTGGAAGATTTTGACTCGAGATCCTAATTGTGCACAGACATTGATGAGTGTTAATTGAGAGTGGACAATTAACAACCTCAGTGAGGCAAAATGCTTCTCAAGGGTGGCAGTCAAGTGCCATTTGAATTTTGAACAAGAGTGACCATTAATTTAATTTCTAGCATATTGGTCGTAATAGTGATGACCTTTATACATTTCAACTGAAATTCTGTCCTCTCTATACTAGCTGGATATTATCGTTATTATTAGTGCTGATATTCTTGTTACTTGTAATACCAAAGATACTGAAACAGTTTAATATATATGTACCTGTCATTGTGGATGAATGGTTGTATGGTATGATCAGCTTTCAGAGGTCCAGCTGGGGTGTGCTTAGGGGTCCCTCCAAGCTGCTGTGAATGTTGACCATTGAAGGAACGGTTCCTATTCAGCTTCTTGAGAGCTTCTCTGGTGCTCTTTACCTGCCGACCAGAGCCAAACCTAGGAGAACAAAGACAAATTTTACCTTTTCAAAATATTCATTGAATTTATCTTGGTACAATTTTTGGGACAATTGCTTAAGAAGTACTATCAGTAAGACCTATACAGTAGTAGCCAATAAAGAAATCTCAGAACAAATTCTATGTAGTATGTTTTTTTCATAACTCTTTAAGTGGCTTAGCTGTAACAAGATGAACGAGTTATTCCATACTTGAACAACTGACCAGAATTTTCATTTCATTTGAACGCAACTTTATCAGTTTGAGAATTACATCCAAACATCCCATGTTGCTTTATAAGGCAAGTTTATATATCTGCAGTGTTTTAATACACAGTCATAATTTGTTTGAGTCTCACGAATTTGTGGAAACGCAAAACTAGGAGAGAATAAAGACACTACAAACCTTAAAATTGTCATATTTCTGCTGAATTGGCAACAGAGCAAGTATGTTCTTAGAGCATAACATTCACACATGTGGAGAAGTTTTAACTGTTATTTGCACTTTCTATGCAAAACTAAAAAACAATAATAACAAATTTTTTCTACTCTAGGACAATTATCATTACTCCAAAATATGTTAATGAAATAGATAATATCATATTTTGCTTACCTATTTTGCACGGCCATGTAGTGCAAATCTCCTCTACTGATACTCGAGTCTGTGTCACTGTCCGCTGTATGATAACCTTTCGAAGTAAAAACAGACCAAAAAAGAAAACCTTATAAAGCAATCTAGTTATAGTCCAAAGCATTGGATATTAACATGACTTACTGTAACTGCCTCAATGTCTCAACTTTAGCTTACAAAATACAACAAGTTCCTCAATCCCAGACCACAAACATCACTGCATATAATGTATTCTCTGCCATCAAAAATTTTATCACCCAAGGTAGAGATTTATCAACTAGGATACCAGCGAATCTACCGACGTTAGTGCAATCTTCAACCAATGCAAATGGCTCAACAGTAGTGAAATTTAAATGTTTCTTTCTCAGTATCACATACTTATAGAAATAATGTCACTCCGATATTCTTCCTTCAACTATCCTAAATAGTTTTCCAAACTTATTGTAATTTTTTTTAAACAAATTGTCATATCGAGAAATTTTCGCCTTCCAAAAAGACAACTGGACCTATATATCCTCTGCAAGCGAATTTTGAATCTGCAATCCCAAATCAAATTTAATTGCCAAAAAAAAATTATTGGTTTCCTAGCTCATCTCTGCCATATATTCCAATCAACAGTGACTACACAACCAGAAAAAAATTAATACATAATTAATATTATTCATAATATATTAATTTAATATACTCCGAAATAATTTACCTTTCAACAGCATCTCCTCCCATTAGATTTTTTTGCTACTCAAAATCAAAACACATATATTCAAGCTGATGATTTTTGACAGCATACGAAAAAGTCCACACTTTATTTTGCAGGATTCTTTTACAAACTTTCCAATTAGACGAAGGTAACGATAAGCGAATACACACGAAGGTACTTTGTCCAGTAGAAATGAAGGAAAACATTACAATTAAAACTTAATACTAGTAATAAACGTTTCACTCTGAGCGTAAGTATACAGTGAGTAATGGTGAAACCTTGACCAAAGAATGCAAAAAGTGCAAGTGAAAGAATTCCGGTTTGATTTCTTCCTTCGATTTTCCGCTTCCCAGCAAAACCAAAAGGAAGTGAATCCAACATCTACAGAGATCTGTTGACCTGTTTCACAAGAAAATTGATCACCTGTGGCAGACTTCCTGCCTACGTTCAGTCTACCCGACTTTTCCTGCACGAGCAGCGGTAATTTCCTGCCAAAGATAACGAGCTCCAGCAGAGAAGGAAAAAAAACAGTCTCGTTCTTGCGACCTGGTATTGTAAAGCGATAACTATTGTCTTCCTTCCAAGGAGATCGATTATTAGGTCCTTGATTAATAGTTTCAAGGTCTTGCTATTGTTTTATCAAATAATCTCTAATTGATGAATAATTTACGGCTGTCCAGAAATATGTGTATACACAGAGAAGTCTTAACTAATGAGACAGTAAAAAAGAAAAGGGAAAAAAAAAAAACCATGATGAAAGATCTTTTTTTTGTTTATTTCCTGGGAATTCCTATTTGATGAAAACTTTGCCTATTATTTCACCTTTTGTTGGGATCGAATCAACTTCAGCTCAGCTGGTCAACTCTGGTTACTCATCAGTAGTAATATGTTGTAGTCATAAAATCTTATGCTCAAGAAATCCACTAGAAAATCTTATCACAGAAAGCCAAGTTCTTCACAAGTTCTGGACGAGCATACATGAGGTGCAAAGCAGTTTTCTGAAGATTCCACTTCCTGAAAATATTATACAGTACAGTATCACAGCCATTCACATGTTTAGATTGGATGTCAACTATGTATTGACTCATACGTGTGCATATTATACTGTACATACTGTGTGACACTATAGACAGCTTGTTCTCATCTACAATCTAGAAACTAGGACATGTGAGCCCTAAGCTTGTTGTCGCTGAAAAGTGGGATACAGTTGGGAATTGAACGGTCAGGAGTTTAAAAGGTTGAAAACGGTCAAAAAAGATCACAACAGATATAAAAATTCACTACCCTCTGCTACAAGAAATTCCGTCACATTGAAGAAAAAAAATGCTCGGATGTAGGATAATCTCTAATCCTTGCAGATTAACCAAACCAGTAAAACAATAATGCCGGCGAATGCATCCAAATGGAGATGATCAATATGATCAGCACAGTGCATGTATTTATAAATACTGTAGCTACTAGCTATAGAGAATTACGTTTGTTGTACACTGTACCCTCCAGCATTTAATAAATAATAGTAATAATTCAAAGAGACTGTAACAGCTTGTGCAGCCAGTTGCGCTTGAACACAGAGTAAACATTGTGAACAAGCTGGTATCTCTCTCCCTTACTGTAAGTTAGTACAGTTATATATATATGCACAGGTTATTACAACCAGATGAAGGGTACTGAATATATATTGACACACTCTCAGATGACAAAAAAAATTAAGCAAACATGTGACCCTTGAAACTTGACATCCAGTGCTGTACCATCTTTCGTTTAAAAGTGGGAGAACAGGTATTTTGTCTGACTGACATTCAATACAAATTTTTTATTATGTAAGTGTTTTTTGCAAAATGAATGGTAATTTTTTTTTTTACAAAATTGATTGTAGTAGAACGAGAGGACAAGAAGTAGCAAAGTTTTGCTAGTGAAATATCGAGTGGGATTAAAGTAAACGAGCAAAGTTTTATCATGTTGGAGGAATTCATTTTCTTGTAGCAAATATTGCAAACACAAACTGTCCTTAAACTTAATTGTCCAATGAGGGAGCTATTACAGAACATTTTTAGTACATTTATTACTTACAAGTTCTTATTATTATTATTATTAAGTTTTTGTAAATTATCCAAACCTGTCTTTATTACACTCTGCCTCACTGATAATTTAAATTACCAAATTTTAATTATAAAAAGGTTTAAATTACTAATGCATCTACAGTGAACATGCTGTAATTGATTCCAAATCCAAAATCTGCCAATTTAACTTGAGCTTACACAGGGTATAGTAATACTGTACATGGTACACCAACAATCCCATACCCTGGTGGTGAATGTCATGGATGGTACTGGGTGGTTGGTGTACCCTATACAGTAACACTGTACATGGTACACCAACCATCCCATACCATGATCCAATAAGTAAAAAACAACCAGAAATGAGTAACTTCTGATGGTGAATGTCACACAGCTTAATATACCACATGTTGGGTATTGTTGAATGTTGGGATGTCATGAAATTCTAGACATTTGAAAACTTGCCTGAAACTGACCTAACCTCCCCACCCCAAGGGATATAAATATTTCAATGAAGAATACAGTATGTGGGTCAATCATACTAAGCTGTTCAGGCAACATTGAGGTATATGTTAACTTTCCCCTGTGTCTGTTCAGAATGCTGTAGTCTACACACTGAAAAAGATAGGCTAATGGAGTAGTGTCTGCTACTGTAGCTAATGGATGAAACAGAATCTCAAGCCCATAGCCAGGAATTTGGAAGGGCACCATGCAATCATGGAGGGGCACTAACAATTTAAGGAGGGCACCAACAATTTAAGGAGGACCTGTCACTAACAACAGTAATAGGGGGCACTAACAACGTAAGGGATGCGCGCAATTACCCTTGTCCTGTACTTCAACTTGTGAAACTTTCGTACATGTGATGGTTGAACAGATGGAAGGGGCACGGTAGTCTGCATTGGAGAGGGGGTGGGGATAATGTCCCCCAGTCCCCTGTCGGGCTAAGGTCCAGCAGAAACTCACAAGTATCAAGTGAGTTTAATTGTAACATGTGCTGTAAGCATGTATAGGCCTTTGGCATTGACAGTAAAAAAAATTGTACCCCTGGTTGTTAATTTTCATCTGGTGTCAAAAGTTCCTAATAATTTAGAATAGTGACCCATGTAACTAGGGCCCTTAGCTATACTATGCATCTAACTGCTTGAGAATTAACAGACTGAATACTTGTGGTATTAACAAATATATTTGTTTGTATTATATTGCAACACACTGAGAATAATTGTATACAAGGTGTTCATGTTTGTAGATTACCTGAGGGTTTGAGATGTTACTGTATACATACAGTATTACTTGCAAACAACCAATTGTAAAATAAAATTGTGCTGATTTTTGCATATCAATTCACAGGAAGCTTGATGATTCTGCTGCTAGTAAGCAATTCATTGTTTGATAATATTCAAACAATAGAGAACTTTAGATTGCGTTTAAGTGATGTTTGGTTTACCGATTTTTCTCTTATCTACCTCTGGTTTGTTTATTAATGACAATGACACACAGATTTTTAATTGGATATCCTTAAATAGAAATTTGATATTAATTTAATCAACAGATTTAAGATTATATTCTTTTGTGTAGTAAGTTGGCTTGACGTAAAAGTAAGTTGGCCTGAAGATCCTAGCAGGATCTTCTTCAGAGGCTAAATGACAAATGGACAAAAACATGCACAGAATACAGACAGGTTAATGAGCATGGTGAACACAAAGAGATAGATTTAAGGGGATTAGTAGACAAAGGATGGAGAGAAGAAAGAAAGACCCCCTTACATCTATCTCTTTGTGTTCACCATGCTCATTAACCTGTCTGTATTCTGTGCATGTTTTTTTCCCTTCTGTTACATGTTACTTGTCAATAAGCCTATGAAGAAGATCCTGCTAGGATCGAAACGTCAGGCCAACTTTCTTTTACACATTCTATTACACAGGCTCTCTAGTGGATAAGCAGTTTGCTAACAGTTTTATTTTATTTTTATTTTTTTAATATATTCTTTTGATTGTTTTGCATCACTCTAATGTACTGCACTGTATCAAAGTCCTACACAGGCTCCGGTTAATTAATTACTAATTTTCATAGAACGGGTGGACTAGAGTGCATGCATATATATATTGAGAGAAGAGCGAAGATAGAAATACTACAGTAATTATGTACGGTAGTTTAATCCCGCTCAAAAATAACAAAGTCTGACAAAAGTTAAACCAATCTACTATTTGAGAATTTACTGTACATATTGTCATTCTAATTGATTCATATGATCATTACGCCCATCAATCATTTATGTTCTCAAATACATTATTCTTATTTTTTATCAAATTTATAAGAGAAATGAGAATATACTTCATGGTACATTGCATTAGTAACCTAAATGACTGGTTGTTATGTGAGTATGTTACATGTACCTGTATTTAAACTTAAATGTTTCTTAGTCCAGTCTTCCCCCCTCCCCACCAACCCCCATCCCCACTCTAAAGAAAAAAGGAATTTTTGCTTTTCCTTGCAGGTGTAAATGTGAGGAAAATCATGAAAGCTTGTCATAACAGTATTATGTTGACGAATATTATTGAAATACTGTTGACATTGATGTTATATGATGTACTTCTTCACTAAATACAAAGAAACATAAAACAATTAACTTGAAATATGCTCTGTTATGTTGTCCAAAATGAAAAATGGCAAACCTTCAGCTTGATAACTTAGCTATGTTTCTTTTCTATGTGTCTTCCATGAAATTCCAAAACTGCTGAAGGTTCTCCCATAGATTTGTAAAATGTTCCCATGTTAGACATTTTTCAAAACTGACATGAAAATGTACAATAATGAACTAAGGCCTTTGGTTATTCTACATTAGCTTACCTTACATGGGTGATGGGACAGAGGTGAGTGTGTGTGTGGGGGAGGGGGGGGGGGGTATAATGTTATTTACCTTTTCAGTACTGGACTGTACTGCATGTCTACAGATGAAATATGTCAGACTGGCCACAGTTCTCAGGCTCCAGTAGAATACCTCTCAGATTGATAATAAATGGCTTAATAATATTAAAGTGTAATGTTACATGTACATGTATGTACATACAAGTAGTACTACATGTATCTATAATGCCACTGAAGGAAACTGTACACACATGTATTACCACTATAAATCAAATCACAGACTACTGTACCCAAACCACTTGTTCAGTATATATATTCTACAGCACACAGGAAGTTATAGTACAGTAACATAACAACCCTGGGTGCTGTAGAATATGCCCTGGAAGTGCATTGGAGCGACAGTGAGGTTCTACAGTGATCGCCTTTTCACCATGTTTTCTTAATGTTGGGTTGTTAACAAGCAATAAGAACGGACGGGCTCAATAATCGTCACAATGCTGCACAACAAATTCTTTGACTGATTCTTTAAAATTTACTAGGCATGAAATCAGGGCCACTCCATTTGCATTGTCCAATTTTCCTCCCCCTGTTCAAATAGTTTACATCCACTCTCCTTTTGAACAACTATGCCACCGCTGTGTGTGTGTGTGCTATTCACACTTCAGTGGGTTTTTACTGAAACAGAGTAGAAGAATAGTTGCCATGGCAATTGTAGATGCCTTATCTGTAGAACTAATATTTCTCTTCAGAAACAAGCTTGGCTTGTGACACAGAGAGAGCTTCAGCCCCATGTGATTGTGTACAGTTTGTAATATTTCACAGAGCGGCAATTTGGGCTGAACAGGCTGGTGCCGAGTACCGTTGGTAATTGTTGAGTCACCGGCTGCGATATTATTGATTTGCAAAAGAAAAGCTGATCAATTGTCGGAAAAAGTTTGATGTGAAGATAGTGTGTAGTATTAGTACAAAATGCACAGTTACTCTGTTAGCATATATGCAGAGTTAATGAATGTACACTACTAAAAGTGATGTTCATTAATTAATACAAAAGTTAGGACTTGATGTGTCAGTCAATGTAACAGTTTAAGCTAACATCGATACTGAAGGTGAACAATGATCATTAATTGTTTGGGTATGCAAATTAGGGGAAAAAACAAAAAATATATATAAAAATTATTATGACAGTTAGTAAGAGCAAACTTTAATTTTTTTTTATATAAATAGTTATATGTACAACTCAATTCTGGAGTCATGTACTTATATATTTATGTACAGTAGCGGGCACAGTAAACATATATTTTATGGTAAGAGGTTCAGTACATAGAACACTGCAAGAGCAACACAGATCTGATTAGTACTTCAGTAAAAAAAAAAAAAAAAAAAAAATTTCTATCTGTTTTCATTTTATGATATGAAAAGGTTCACAATATCTGAAAAATTACAAACCAAGATGCTGTTAACTATATGTATCTGATTGCTTCCTGTATGACGCACACAATTTACAGATCTATTTCAAAGCATAATTAGCCGAAAAAAATCTAATCTGTTCTCCCCTCCACACTTAAATTTAATTCCATGACTGGTAAGTTAAATGATATGTACAGTAATACAGAATGTGTTAGAAATACACTGCATGTTCAAAGACACCAATCGGTTCTATAAAAAGAACTTCATATTACTGCCACTCAAAGCGTGAAATGGATCGAGCCTGCCAAACAATACAACCCTGGCAGCCAGTAATACCACAGTATTTAACACAACACCCAAAACAATAAAGTTCTATAAATTCTCAGGCCAATGATGCAAGGGCTTAACTCATATTAAAGGACTGCTCACTTTGCATTTGACACATTTGTAATTGAAGCATCTAAAAAGGAATTGTGCCCTATATATTAATCAGTTCCAGTAAAATGTTTGTCATTTGGAATTGTTAAAGTTTTAATTAAAACTATTCACGGCACTGATGGATTCAGTACAACATAAATTAATCTTGATTTGAGACAGTCTCAAGTACAAAATTATTCACAATACTTGTTTCCTTCATTTAGATATGTGATGATTATTTCGTTTAGAACTGTCAAAGTATTCAAACTTAATAGCTTTGATCACCAATGAAGTACTGTTGGATAAGGTGTCCATGCATGTAATACTTGAAATTTCTGCATAAGTGGTTTTAGACATTAAGTGATTTAAGTGAAGACAATGGGTTATTTAATTGATTGGTACTGCACTTGCCACAAAAAGAGGGTCTGTAGGTCTGATTAATTGATTTATTCATTTATTTCTGCAGCTATTATCATTTCATATTTTATTTTATCTTGTTCATGTTCATGCTATCCAAAGGACATCCTTGACTAAAGGGTTCATGAACTGTTGTATGCTGCTATGTTTCATGAATATTCAGTGGACAGATTCACAGGGTCACCATACCAATATACTGTGGTAATTTATAAAAGCTCAAGACTACTATGACTTGACCAGTAAGTGGTCTAAAGATCTCAATCCAGTCCAATTGATTAGAACACATGATTCACTAAAAGGTTGAGTCGTGAGACACTGTAAAGTAAATGTCTGCAGTCTATAAATAAAATCGAGCATATATCCCAAGATGAAAATATGAGAACATGTGCGTACGGTACGGTTAATCTCACGGCTATTCAACAGGAGGGCTCAATGGAACTCATCAATGTTATTAAACTCACATTATATTTGAATACTAGCAATAGTAGGCCTTCTGTAGGCCCCTCGTTTCTCCTAAGGCCCTAAAATGATTTGCCCTCAAAGTGTGAACAGCAAACTAGGGTAATAATGTCTATTACATTAAACAACATTTAAAACAAAAGTGCATGTTGTTACACTTTCCTGTATGAAGAAAAAGGTCAGCATTCTGTTTGCAAATTTTTGCAGTTGATAAAGGCTTGCTAGAATTTTAATGCCTGAAATGAAGCATGGTCCCCCACCTGTTAACCTATAACGTAACACCTTGGCACTCTATGGTATTTATAACATCCTACCAACCTCACAGGCCCAATTTCAAGACAGTTTTCCAATTTCCACCACCATAGGCTTTCAACTTGTTATTCTTCACTGGTTATCATGTTATTCATAGGATCACCTTGGGATTAGCCTCTAAAACATTAATTATGTTGGAAGAAACAATTCCAAACCAAGGATCTTCCTTCAGTTAATAATAATCATAGTGTATACAAATGAGACACATTATACTGTAGATCTCATCACTGCCTTTGATATGATTTTTCTTCTTTTTATAGAATTTAATGCAAACAATTAATCAAAACAAATGGAAAGCAATAATTATTTACCTCTGTGATGATCTCTTTGTCTCTGGCGTTCCTGCTGTATCGGCCCACTATTGTACCTCCTCAGGGCATAGCCTGCCCCTCCACTGTTACCATCGAATGAGACATCATCCATGTAATTCGACGAGCAATCGTTGATATCCGATCCACTGTAATGAGAGGAATCCGAACTCAAGACGGAAGCATTTATGTTCTCTGCGCTGTGAAATCTACGATGGTCGTTGACGTGTCTTACCCTGGCTTTTTGCCGAGGCTTAGAGACGACGGCACTGGCGTTTGAATTAATCGCGTATCTGTTTTCCTTTTCTTCCGAAGATTGTCTTTTCTCTTTCCATTTTGAATTTTTCAATAGCTCCCCCATCCTCGCCCTGTTCTTATTTAGCCGGTCTTTCACGGATGGAGAGCCCGCATTCTTCTTGGCGTCCTTCCCCGACGGTACGGGAGTCGACGAGGAAGGCGAGGAAATGTTGGAATCACTGTTAGACAATACTTGCTTACTTCTGTTCAACAGTAGTTTAGCGGCTCTACGAATGCTGCTTCGAGTCCTTGACTTTCTCGGTTCCAACGGAGGTTGAGGTACGAATTGGCCGTTCCTCGGGCTAGAGGGTTGCGACGTGACAGCGCTTTCGGCTGATCTTACTCCGGGGTTATACAAAATGCCACCGTTCTGTTGTGAAGTGGTGGACAACGGTGGAGTAAATGTGACTTCTTCATGGACAGTGGTTGTGAAGTTGGACTGAGGTTGTAGACGGTTCCGTAGTGTTACTCCCGGTGAGTGTACAACCAACTGACTTGAATGCGGAGTGAAGTACGGTGTCTGCGGTCTGTCCGATTGAAAATTCTGCACCAAAAGAAGGAAAAGAAGTAATCAGATGACATGATGACGGATGTTAACAATTTAAAGCCCTGTATACTCTATAAGATCAGTAGAAAATCAGGGACAATAGCATACAATGTCATGTGTGTGATGTAAGGGTATAATTTAAGGTCACAATTTTGTGTTGCATTTGGAGGTTAATAAATTTTGGTCCTGAAACATTTTTTGAGCGAATTTTCTCATTTTGCTACAGGTTTTGCTATGAGTTACCAGGATAAATTATTCCCAACATGTGTTGGATTTTAAGTTGGCTCTTTAAGTTTAAACATTTATTTAGCACTCTAAATAGTACTTTTCAATTAAAGTTATAAGCTTGAAACTTTTACTCTTGCCAAATATTGTAGGCTTGAGTATATACTTGGGTATATTGTAACTTACCACATCTTGATGAAGCATTTGGTTTCCTGATTGAAAATCACTGTTTGTAACTGCAGGTACATTCCACAATCCATTTTGAGGGTACTGGTTAGTGGAGACTGGGCTATTACCATACATTGGTGAATAATTGTCTTCTTGATTAAATACATCTTGATGTATGGAATGAATCAAATCCTCAACACTTGGTCCATGCTCCATTCTGCTGTTAGTGATCAGGCCATAATATGTACCTATAAAACCAAAATTTGTTGTGTTTTTCCTGATTTGCAATGATGTTTGAAAACCCATGGACCATGCAGACTGAATAGCCTGTGGCCAAAGGTTACACCTGGTCATCGTGGTTGCATAACTACTGTATCAACGTAGGGAGTCAGCACATATTAGTTCAGCACATCTCTTTGTTTTCCTTTTGTCCTAAACAAATGACTTCATATTATTAAAGCAAAAATGCATCACTATAGTAACCGTGACTGGGCTTAGGTTTATCATTAAACATGCTGGCGAACGTGAACTGTAAATGTAATAACTAATACTAATACTAGAGCCTAGTACAACTACAACTTACAAGTAGGCCTAGTACTACTGTACCTTAAAATAGATTTGGCTTTAATTTTATATATCCTAGGGCATGTCAGTCATGTAGCATTTAGAAACTATAACTGAAGACAACCTATCACAGTATCAGTATCAGTATCACAGTATAGAATATCTAGGCCTAAGTAGTATGTAATATCATTTGCACCATCATCATACTGTATCTCTGCCTTTGCAATGTGATGTTGAACGTTACGAAATGTGATCATTAGGCTGGTGTTTTTAATGTTTACATTTAGTTAGCTTAGCCTACGAAAAATTGAAGATTCACGACAACCAGCTTTCAATGAAGGCAATATACAAAGAACAGATATTAACATTTCCAGAAGAAATATGGTAAAAGTTTAAAGTTTGTAAGTGCAAAATGTAGTTACACTTTTGGCTGGAAATCTCTGGCACGGTTTCAAGATTTCCAAGCAGCTTATTTTGGACAGACTTGCAAAAATGTATTCAAAGTCAACGACCTAACTTATTTTACCTGACCGCAGTTAAAGATACAACATATGCTAGATTCAGATACGATTTGAGGCTGTCTAATTTGCACAGTTTTTAAAGTTACAAACATCACAACTTATTCATTATTTCATGCGGAAAATTTGTGAAGAAGTAAAACGAAACTATTATGGAACCCTAAAACAGTATCATTATGTTGAAAAATCTATTAAGACGCAAAGGTTAATAGCTGATTGAAACAACACTATTTGGTTACCCATTGAATAGCGTCCTTGGCAATCTCCAGAATGTGATGGCGCTCTTGATGTTATCAAAATTTATAATATTCTGACCGGGACCACATCATACAGTTTCTAAACCTGGGGTGGGCAACCTACGGCCCGCGGGCCACATGCGGCCCGCCAGTCATTTTTTTGCGGCCCGTGAGATGTCTCAGGAAAATGAATAATAATAAAAGGGAAGGGAAGAGGAATGGGAAGGGGAGCGAGGCTGGATATGCCTGTGTATGGTTAGCTGACCAGGCCGGTGTATGACAAATAGTCAAAGAAATGTGAGAGATATTTTGCGCAGGAGGTATACATGGACCCGGACTGTCCGACACAGATCTAAAACGGGGAAGCCGAAAGTGGTTAACCAATGTTCCTGTGATGTTGAAATGCGGTGAGAGAAAATTATTTGGAGGAGAACTGGAGTATAATTGTATACATGCGGCCCTGTGGCCCATTAAGCAAACAACACATTCGGTTCTTTGAATGATGAAACCGGACCTGATGCAAAATTCTCATATTCCCACTCATTTAATATAATTTCTCCGGAGTCTTATTTTATCCGAAGGCTCGTTGCCTCTCATGCGTAAGTTCAAGTGGAAATATTGTACACGAGACATTTATTGTGACGATTCCCGATCACTGGAATGCGCAATGAGGGGGTGGGGCTGGGGATGTCCCAATCCGGCCCATCCTCAGTCGGTGGATTTTGAACTCGCTGCAAACAGTTTTTAGTTGGTTCCGAATAAATCTTTAGTCCATGCACTGGGGGTTTTCTATCACATTTGTGCAGGCGCGGCGGAACGGGAAAATTATTGGGGGGGGGCTAATATGTGGAGACTATCTAAGCGGAGCGCCACCATCGGTTGGCACGGAGCGTACAAGAAAATTTTGGGTTTTTCAAACCTCCAGATGGCCGGAAACGGCACTTCCCGAGTGTTTTATGCTGCGAATACCTAGCCCTAAAATATGGGTCTCAAGCCTGCAATTTCTTAGATTGCACGTAAAAATCTGTAAAAACATTGTAATTTGTATATTCGATGGTGTTTTAAGAGAGTAGCTACTACTCGTAGTGTACTCGCAAAGACGTTTTTGAGTGTAGTAAATAATAATTAAATAAATGTCATAAGAAAAATCAGAAAGCATTTCTTAATGTCAACAAATGGGTAATTCCAAAACCATGTGCAGTTGCCAACAAATTTCTATGAACCAAGCACTGTCACGAATGCATGTACCCTATACAGTACAGGTGAAATGCTAATATTGTGCTTTTGTTCGTTTAATCATTGATTGCGTTTAAACATAGAGCCATGTTCCACGCCTTGCGTGTACTCGTAGTGTAAACGCAAATTTTGATAAGTGTAGCGTTTAGCTTATTACACTCTTATTTAAAACACTAATATTCGCAGATGCACGTTCGGAGCCTTGGTAAATATTGGGGGGGCTTATCATGCATTTGCCCCCTCAACTTTTTCATTGGGGGGCTCAGCCCCCCCAAGCCCCCCCCCCGGTTCCGCCGCCACTGCATTTGTGAATAGCCTACATTTGGCCGCGAATTAATAAAATTGCGGAGCCACTTTTTATAACCCTGCATGTTGGTTTACATTTGGTTGACTCCACACTGACTTATTAATTTATTCTTCATATAATAATTATCACGCTTTAGACTGAGCCAGACTCCATGGTTAGAGTGAAATATGTTAAACTCGGTCTGTTCTTCTTTTGTTAATATTTATCGATCATTGTTTGTTTTCATTCCCTTTTGGAGGAAGACGATCAAATCGAACACGTTGATATACTGATCTAGTGCCGAACATGCTAGTTAGAGCAGTGGCGTAGGAAGGTACTTTTGGGTGGGGGGGGGGCTGAAGACTGATGGCCGGCCTGGGGGAGGGGTCTAAGGATTTGGATTTTTTTTGCATTTCCAGGTGGCCTCAGATGCAATTTGGTGCAATATAGCACACTTCAACACCCACTCCATTTTGTAAATAATTTTGCATTTTCACCTGGCCTTAGATGCAATTTGGTGCTCCAAATGAGATTTTTTTTCTCATTTGGAAATGAAAAAGGGGTTTTCTGACTTGCGGAGCGGGGGGCGGAATGATACTTCCGCCCCACCATATTTTTCACTGGGGGGCTGGCGCCCCCCCCCCCCCACCCCCACCGGTTCCTACGCCCTTGAGTTAGAGCTATTAAACTTCAGCCTTTTCTCTTATAATCGTCAGGAAGAGCCTATCCATCATCTATATACCAATTTGCAACCCGGTCTAGTGAACAGTTTGCGTGTACGTGTGTGTGTATCTGGCATATCTGGTCAAGAACCGTCCGTGTGCAAAGCGACGTCATGACGACAGAGTCAACATTTGTGACAATAAGAAGCAGTTTCGCGAAATATGCGTATGCGAAATCAGCACTGCAGAATTATACTGTCCTTGCATGCGCATACTTCAGTACAACACCACTAGTATTAGTAATCAATTCTACTTTGTTCATGGTAGTTACCAAGTTAGGCGACCCAATAAGTTACAATTTAGCGGCAGCACTGCCCCACGTACTGGTGCATCTTTAGATTGGTAGAAATGACTGTTAATAATATTTGAAAATCGTTCCAGCTACCCTGTGCTAAGTTAGCCTAACTTTAATTCTCAGTCTCGCCATACTACAGTACCAAGGTCATCATGGAGTATACGGGAAGCAGTTATAGCGGGGACTTCAAGAATGGTCGGTGAGTCTGAACTTAACGTTATGCCTGTTAATTTTGTCATTAACGAGTAGAACATAGACAATAATGTCCAGTGTATAGGAACGATGTTTTACACTGGGCCTAGTTCTTAGTAGGCCTATGCCGAGTACAAAAACAAAACATGTTACACTTTGATGTACAGTATATATGGCTAGGCCTACATATGATATTTTTTTATAGCAAGCTTGTATTTCCCTTGTAGGGATTTAATTAAATTAATGAAATTTTCAAATCAAATCAAACTTTTTGTATTTCAGAATGGAAGGCTCTGGAAAGTACACATTCCCCACAGAGACAAAATATGAAGGTGACATGAAAGATGGAATGTTCCATGGCAAGGGAACTCTCTTCTTTCCAAATGGCAGTAAATATGAAGCAACTTGGGAAAATGGAATTGCAGTTGAGGTACTGCTGGTATAAAAAAATTGTTAACTGTCCTGAATCCTCCATTCATGGCGATTAAGTTGTGTTATGCTTTAGGTCAATGTAAATGGGAGAGGGGTGGAGGTAAAGGGTGGGGGAGGATTGGGTTAACCCATTTGACTTTTCTATATATGTGTTATATCTCTATCTATATTTCTTAACTTGTAATTTCAGTGAAAAGAAATGCTACTGAATCACAGTATGAGATTCATTTGAAACCCTGCTAGTTCACATGAGCTACAAAGATCTGTCAACAATGTGATCAAGTCAAATTTACAAGGTTATAACAATTAGCTTCTGGAAATTTATCAATTGTTTCAAATAACAATAATGTACTTTGAATTTGTTGGTATTAATGTTGAATAAGTTGCGGCAACAGAAGACCTTTTTTAATGAACATGTAATATAGGTGACTTCTTGTAACTTTGAAAATACTTGTAAAAATGGGGTTACTTCAATAATCAGATAAAAATCCTAGGTAATCAAAAGTAACAGCTTTTGTCTCTTTGATTTGATACTATTCTTTCATTCAAGTTCAACTGAATGTCATCGTAGTTTATTGCTCAAACTTTGTTTAATTTGTAGGGTAAATATACATTTGCTGACGGTCTTGAATACAATGAGGAAGATTGGCTGTACTGTGATGGCTACGATAGAAGATTCTACACGGAAATCTGCCAGGGTTTGAAACCAGCAGGTGAGACATGTCAGACTTCACTGAAATCATTCATCAAGCAAAAACATTTATATTTTACTCAGCTAATGAATAATACCTTGTTCTGTTTCCACAAGTGTGTTTAACTGTACAGGTTAGTGTTCACCAATGGTTACTAATAGAGTTGATAATACTCCAAAGGTTGGTAGTACAGAAGGTTAGAAGTTTGAGCAAAGGTGACCATTCTGGACCATCCGAAATATTTCCCATAGCATGATTTGAAAACCTGAAATCTATATGACAAGACCGGCTCAATGCCACTGATCATAGTTTCCACTTCTTTGACTACTTGGGCTGTCATCAAAAACAAAATGACATGCACCAGATCAAGTGTGAAGTTACTAATCTAGTAATCAAATTACTACTAATAGACGAAAAATGGACGTCACGATCAATCCTCTTTATGTGTCAGGATGGATGGGCTAGGGGAAATACCTCAGCATATTTCAGGGTGGGAATATTTTTCTGTTATTCAGTAATTTTAGTTACATTATTCAGTAATACAGAATTACGTTTAAATCACTTATGAGAAAGTAACCCTGCTTGCAATCACAAGCTTCTAAAAGTTATATCGTTGAATGGAAATCAATTTTTTTCAAATTCATAAGTGACAGAACAGATCTTTGCAAAACATTTTATTTCAAATGAAATTTACAACATCAGAAGTTTTCAAGAGTGCAAGTTATGAGACCGAATCCCTGTGACAAGCTTACAAGTTAAGACTTATTTGTTTACTGTTGCAATATCTGTATGAAGTAGTTTTATAACTTTGAGATACCCACTGAATAAGTTGTGTGCTTCTTTGATGTTCATTATCATTACATTTTGACACGTGTCTTATATATATATATATATTTTGTTATCAGGGAGGTCCCAGCTGACAGACAGAGTACCGCCACGTGAAATCCCAGAGGGTTGTTACGATACTGGAGATGGATTCTACAACCCAAAGACAAGAATTATCAATGATTACAACCATAAATTCCTCAGAAATGCAGGTAAGAGTATATTGTCAAAATATCAAACTGACAAGCAGGTACCTTTTTCATTAAAGGTTTTTTTTTGGAAATGATAATTTGTTTTAAGGTGCCAGGTGGAGTGAGAAGCTTGAGGGGGCAGCAGTATGCTGGACCCTTGGAATTCCAGGCTCATGTAAACCTTTCTGAATTGGCATTTACAAGCTGTAAATTTTATGATTTTTTTTTTCAACCTGTCATTTCTGTCCTTTCTTTGCCCAGATGATGATGAACACCAATGGATCGTAGGAACGTGTCGGAAAGGATGGGATGAAATTGTTGGGCCCCAGAGACCAGAGGAAACATAACTCTTTTTGACAATGCGGCGATCGATTACAATGACTATCTTATGTAAAATATGTAAAAACAGCCACGGCTAACGGTGCTTTTTGCTGTAACAGCCTCTTAGTTTTATTCAAATCCAACTATCCAAATTATTATGCACGAAATGTCCTTTTCCGATTCTTAGTCAATGTCTCTGTCGGTTTGTATATATTTTGTGTGTGTGTAAATATATTGTACCGTCAAGTTGATAAAAGTTTGTGTCACTTAGTAATAAAAGTAGCTTTTTCTAAATGCTTACTTTCTCATAAATATATGCACTTTTTCTTCTTCATGCAATCCTACAACTGTTCCAATTTATAGACAGCTTACTTAACTTTACCGTAATATATTTATAAAGGAATGTCTCATTTTTCATCAAGTTTTCTACCTTACATTTCTAAGAAATTGGAATACTTCCAAATATTTAAGATTCTCCAAAGATGCTTCCATCAAGATATTGAGCTCATGTTCAAAGCACACAGTATCACTACTACTGCATATTTGATTTGAGATGACTCAGTTTTGAAAGTCCATTGAAAGTTATGTACTGTTAAAGGTACGTCAGTAATGTATTATTGGTTTTTAATTGCTTGCAATGATATTGGTAGCTTATGGTATTAAAAAAAAACATCAACACCTATATATGCATGGTATTAATATGGCACTCTGCAGATGTCTGGAACCTCAAAGGAAGTTTGGTATAATCACTTTTGACAACAAGAAAACATCAACACCTTTATATATGCTGTTCTCACATTAATCATAGCACACCAATGACTCCATGTTATACCGGGTCACAGAGATAGACTTAGGTTAATTTCATACTATATTACAATACTACCAATTGGGATCTACAAAGCAAATAATCCCATGTCTCCAAAGTTATCTTAGAGAAAGGTACTTTATGTGCAGTGGCTGTGGTACTGCTGGTCAGGGACTGGTGGGGGAGGGGTGGGGGGGAGGACTTGCTCCACTTAACTTCGTTCTGTAACCTTGACTGGTTTGAAGCGCTTCACCTTGGTATTATGAACTTATATAAACTATCACCTGTTCTGTCAGACTGTCTCTCCCAGAACTGATAGCCATGCTATGAATCATAATGAGTTTCAAGACTTGTTTTTTAAACAATAGCTCCCAGTTTGCCAACAATGGCTGCTCTACCATGACCCTTGAGTTTTCATTCTTTTGCCAAAGAACCATACTTTAGGTAAACAGTAAATCGTTGTGGTAGCAGGCTGAAATATCAGTCCTGAGAGAGCTGATTAATGACTGAAGGAATGGTCCCCTTCCTGTACTGCATAGGACAGCTACACTTTATTTCACTTTAAAACTTTGCATTTATCTGGAGATATAATGCAATACCATGGCAAACTGAAAATAATTGACTTGGCAAAAGAGAAAAAAATTAACAGAAGGTTAAATGACAAGTAATACCACAGATCAGTTATATTTACATTATATTGAGTAGACTGCTATGAATTATTTACAAACTTTCTGGATAATTCCAGACCCTTTAACGTTTTTTATTTTTGT
>KN886209.1:0-26770 GCA_000934455.1 Apostichopus parvimensis
GATTGTCCCGGAACGAACTGTTGTTGGTAAGCTGCTTCTGCAGAAATGTTTTCCGAGGATATTCACTTTCAAAGGAATGGTGAAAACGGCACAAGATATTGGGGAAGTTATTACAGATGAAAAGGTTTGGTATTAATTTTTGATTGATTAGTTACCTCGTTTTCAGTTCATAGGCAACTACGTCGTTCTCCAATCTACCAGTATGTCACCCAGGGAGCATTTTTTTTTAAATATATCGAAGTACTTGCCTCAATGTCTTGGATTACAACTGTCGATTTGGACAGTTACGTATGGTGATTCCCACGGAACTTGAAATTCTCATTCCAAAAGTATGTACTCTGGAATCTCGGTTCTTGAATATTATATCATATATGTTGATGGACGAGTCGATTACATGGATAGATGGTGATGTAGGTCAATTACTATGGAGCATTATACGGTTACTCTGTAGGTATTGAATGTAACGTTATTATTTTATGCATGTGTTTTCTAACTGGATTAAAACAAACAAAGAACATCAAGAATGACAAACAGAATGAGACAATATAACCAATGAGTTTCTTTCACCCTTCAGATATGTAATAAAATGTCTAAAATATAACGTGAAACCTTCTACATTTTACCAACTAGACAGTACGTATGTCTAACGGTGTCAAGCGTACACTTTTGGGAGTAAATTGAATGTGTAGTGAGCGTTTCACGCATGTTGTGGCACAAACACAAATTAAGAAGCATCGCAGAAGCAGATATTTATCATGTAGCAGCAGGCTCTAATGCAATATACACGTTCACCAATATAAAATTTAACCCATAACAGTGACTGTGCCGCATTGATGTGTGAAGTGTACCTAACAACAGGCTAATTATACAACCGCCATTCCAAAGTTCAATTTTCTACAAGCGATAAAAGATCATATCAGACACGTATATAAGTCTCATGACCCTGAGCATACTACAACATCCGTGCAAAATTGTTTTGTAAGCCCAGCAGGTAAAATATCAGTTGCAAAGTCCTGGGTGAGTCATATTAATTTTTTTTTTATTCTGGAACGTCGAATTTGCATCTCAATTGTTTGACTTATTAACATGTTGGTAGTATGTGTGGCATGTTGTGATTACTTAGTAATCGTAGATAATTTGGTTTTTCCTGTGATTTGACACTACTATTGAAATTTTAACCACTGACCTGTCTTGTCATCGATACTATTTCAGTTTGGTCCGGTTGTTGGATGTCATTCGACAGCCGATTCACAAAGAGATTACGGTAACTCTTGTAAATCTTAACACTTTGTACCACAGTACATGCTAGATTGTGCTGACAAATCTGATAAATCGGTAGCATGTGCTATTATGTTTAAAGTAAGAACTAAGGATATGTGTAATCCTAACGAATGCATCAAACTGGATTTGTTGAAATAACGCATATCCTCAGTTCTTACTGTAATCATACTATAGCACAAGCTACCGTTTCATAGCACGATCATTTTTTTTACAGTAGTAACTGTATTCTCTGTGTGTATCGGAAGCATTCGACTATACGTAATGCCTCATTTCGATATATTATATTACCAAGTTGTGATAGTTATAAACATTAATGAGTTAGTGTTACGGGATCCATTTGTAAACTTAAATATGTTGTGACTTCTAAAGGGTATCTAAACTCATATTCTGTGTAATCGTATCTTGGGAACACACTAGCATACCCAATTGTGCATATTGTATGTGCTAGCCGTGTACATGTAGGAATCAATTATGATAAATACTTTTGCCGTTGTTACTTGTTTTCATAAAATGTACAACAATTTGTTCCTAATTTATGCCCAACCGGAACTACCGTATTATGCATCACATATTTAAATTACAGAAGACGTTTTGCTTGTATTCCTAGTATAGGTTGCATCGTATGTTAACTATGCTACCCTTAATGCAATCGGTTCATATAGGATCATTAACGCTAGCATCAATTACATCTTGCATAAAGAAATATTTAACATGTTGAAATTCACATGATTCATATTTTGTTTTGCTCATTTCTCGCTAATGCAAAGTTCATGTCTCATATTAGTTGATTAGTTAATTACTCTGTTAGAGAAGTTAATGTGTTTTTTTTTTTGTGTTAAATATACAAAACCAATAAAGATGTAGAAAATTGGTAAAGGAAAGATGTCGGCGGCTATAGCATATGGGCAGCCTCCTCTATTATAAAATTCATTATTCGTAACTGGTCCTTCAACTAAAGTTCACCCTTGCACCTAAATAAATAAATTACATTTATATAGCGCTTTATACAGCGTTTCAAAGCGCTTTACAAAGTAAGAAAGAGACAAAGGAAACCAAGGGTGAAAAAAAAACAAGAATCAAACAGAAATGTTTTAAGTTGTCTCTTAAAAATACAAAGGGAGGGAGAGTCACGAACGTGAAATGGGAGTTCGTTCCAAAGAAAAGGCGCAGCTACAGAAAAGGCACGCTCGCCATAAAATCAGTTAATCAGTCCTTCTCCCTTTTTTTGAAATCCTGTGCACGCCTATCTCCACCTCTCTATCTCTTTCTCTGTCTCTATCTTTCAACTGCTTCTATGACATATGTTGTGGTCAGTCCTTGTTCTTTCTCCTATTTCAATTGCAGACAGCAAGAGCCACTTCGTCTTTGTCGTAATGAGTACTTTAATATTCCTACTATCCATTCTTCTGGCGCAAGGTAACTTACTTTGTGTAACAAACAGACATATAAAAGCAGTACATGGCAGAGAAAACACTTTAACAAGATCTTTTATGAACTAAACATTAAGGTGCTATATATGTATGAATAAATTTCTTTGTCGGGCAAACCTGATAATAATATAAAGTAAAACTAGAGTAGTAACGTGTAATACTAAGTAACGATTTAAATAACCATTTACTGCAAACTCTGTAGCAGGGTTAACGCACTTCTCACGTGACTTCTATTTACCCGTAGTTAGTTTGAATGGAATAAAATCCACCTTTATCCATGACGATGTGACGTAGACATGAACGATACTACCACAGTTTAGGGCCTACATGAAACTGATAAGCAATCAACTATATTATTTACGTTGCTGAAATTATATTGCACAAACAAATATTCCACGTTTCATATCCTAAAGGTTTTTGCCAAATATGTCCTTTGAATCAAAGCGTCGAGAGAACGGAAACCAAATCCATACTCTGCATGGTTGATGGTAACATCCAAGGATATTACTGGTACAAGGGCTCAATTTCACGCACTCAACCAATCCTCAGATTAGAGAGTGGCGTAAAGGGTGGAGAAAAGTATGATGATGACCATTATGACATCACCTCTGATGGTAACATGAAAATTATCAATGCTATGTTGGAACACGAGGCCATATACACATTTGCTGTATTCTTTGAAAATGGTACAGCATGGTCACGGTCTATTTCAGTAGTGATATCAGGTGAGAATTTAACACTCGGCATGGGATGTTCACTGTTTGTTGTTACATTCTTAGGTTTGCCTTGACTTAGCATTGGTCAGGTTATTACATATTTAAATCAGTAGGCCCGGCCTAAGAAGCTCACGGAGCCCCTTGTTTTTTAATTATATGTCAGACTTAGGCACATTTTATTGATATAAACAAGTCATTTCGGTGATTATAGGTAATCTGTTTATAAAGTACAACATGCCGTTCCCTACATAACCTACATTTGGTATTAGAAATGTAGACGAAGATGGGAAGATATGAATGCACGACAAAACATAGTTTTGTGTTAACGTTTAATGCACCATTACCAAACTCCTGATTTATAGCTCATTTATTAAAATTAAAATAACTTTATTACCAATATTAAATCCACCTTCATAAGTTTCTTATTCTTTTGAAGTTACCCCGAGGCCTCCGTGTCCTCTTGTTCAGTCTTGCCGAAACTGCGATGAATGCATCATTAGTGTTAAATCCAACGTTTCTACCAGTTTAACCTGTTACATAGAACAGGTACGTCCGAATGTTACTTTGTATTGGAGGGTCAAAGGAGATAACGTTACCTACACCAAGACGGCATCATCAGCGATCAAGGCTCATGCAACGGATACCTGGGAAATATCAACTACTATTCATTTCGCATTAGCATGTCCGGAGAATGCTATATTTTACTGCTCTGCTCATTACAATGAAGAAATATTTACAATAGGAAATAAGTCAGTTCAAATACGGTCAGGTAGGTTCTCTTCAAAAGGAGCATCACTTGTCTTTCGTCTGTTGGAAACATGTCGTGCTCTATTTAATGTACACCTACTCAGTACAACATTAATGACACGTCATAAAGTAAGATGATCTACCATTTGAGGTTCTGCTGGTAGACATTTTGCATATTAAAAGCCATTGAGATTTTAGTACATACTCCTTTTCGTACGTGGCGTTAATTCACTTAATAAATAACACATATACATCAAGCAGTCAATAATAACAATAACCTAGACAGTGGTCAAATCAGTGAAATAAAACCAAATGAAATAATGGTGATATTAATTGGAATAAGGTTCTTACTATTTCTGCCTAGATTTAAATCAAGAGAGGTTGAAAGTTACTGTTGCAACCATTTATATATGTTTCATTGTTCAATTTTTGAATATCAACTATTATTTCATTCAAAAGAAACTTGAAAAATGTGTTCAAATCATCCACTTTTAAGTAGTGAGTGACAAGGATTGATTACTAATTTGAACTAAAGCAGTACACAGTACGTCATTAAATATGTTGTTTTGTCTTAACTTACATACAACGGTATCGACAGAGGCTTCGGAATACGGTTCAATCTGGAAGGGAACGCCGACTGGCACCGGCGCAAGTGATTGTGAAATGAGGAGAGGTGGTGAAAACACAGTTCTATCAAACCTTTCCAACAAAATGAATCTCCTACCCATTCAATTAGAGAGCACGTTTTATTACTTGTTTGCCCTTAATGTTCCCTTTTTGAAGAACATTTTGTTGAAAAGGAAACACATTTAAATAACAAACACACAATTTTCTTTCGAAAGTGGTATATGGATAATATTTGTTAACAAACAGTGGCATGTGTAACTTATGAAAAGAACATGTTTGTGGTATATCACAGAGCTTGGGAACATGGGCTTCTCTACTCTACCATCCCAAGACTTCGCCGACCCTGGGAATTGAACTTTTTAACGCTTTGCCATTTGGCTCACAAATATGGTATAGATAGGTATGCATCCTCAAATGATGAAACGAAGTCCGAACAAGAAATAAAAACATCCTGGCAATGATACAATTTCAAATCTGACATTTTCCTTCGATTATCAAGCCGTTTGTCAAAATCTTCTACAAACAAATGAAGCTCACGTTTAATTTCTTATAAATTTGTTATCAGGAAAATGCAATGAAGACAACTTAGAGCAGACGGGCTCTTCAACAAAATTACTATTAATATGTGTTTTAACAGCCTCGGGGATATTAATTCTTGGTTTAGCTGTGTCTTGTTACATACTAAAATGGCGGCATCGTGAATGGCAAGGTAATGTTTTGGATCTCATATTTGAACTAAGTTTAGTGTATTATTTGCTTGTTTGAACAAAGTTTTACATTTCTGTAGTAAACTTTGCAAGTGCTATGTATCTTTGATAATTGACATTTTCCATTTTTTCGTACTTTGATTCTGAAATAGTGTATTAAATCTCCCGCCTATTGCCACGTATTGGGCAATGGTTTCTTAATCAACATACGTTCCGCACCTGATTTTGTTTATAATTGGTTTTTGCCAGTAGAACAAGCTATTATCAAGATCAATATTTTGTGTTTCTTTGAACAAATAAATAACCTGAGGATTACTACAAAAAATGGCTTTATATTCCTACTTCCTCTGGTAGAGAAAGTGTGATCAGACTTTATGACCTCTTGGAAGACAAGTATTGTTTGGTACAAATGTATAGTTAGACATTTATATTTGCAACATATGAATTTCTGATATTCCGGTGCGTAAGGTACGTTATTCGGAGAAATAAGGCAGAATCTAATTCCCTTTACAGATGAATGTTGTGGAGACAACCAGTACGTCATAACGAGCGCAGACTTGGATGAAACATGTGTGACTAATACCGATGACCTGCTTAAGGCATTATCCAAGGGCGAGCGGGGTAACCGAGTATTATTTGTTGGCGAGCCTGGTATTGGCAAATCACATTTATTTCGAGATATATCAAGAAAGTGGAAGAATGGAGACATTCTGAAAGATTTTATTTTGATCTATATTCAACTTGACAATGTTCCCAAAGGCTGTTGCATATTGGAGTTGTTGAGACGCAAAATATCTACTGACAAGGAGCAAAGTAAACTTGATAACTTAGAAAATGAAGAGAGTATCGTGATGTTAGATGGAGTTAGTAATTGGTCCAGGCTTGGTAGTACTTCATCGAATACTGAAAATGAGAAGAAACTTACTGTAGAGCAGCTTTTGGTGGGTGATATTGGTCAATTTAGCAAGATGAAACTTTGGGTTACCTCGCGTAACCGTGAAAATGACGTAAAACGAATGCAAGTACCATATACAACGGTAAATGTGAGAGGGTTTACCGAGACACAAAGGAATTTGTTCTTCAAAAAGCTTTGGCAACAAAAAGAAAGTGATATTGATGCGATAGAGAAGGAAAGTTGTACACTTTTTGGAAGAAGAAAAAAGGAAAGCGGAGCTTTAAAGAATGATCCCGAGGAAACCCCTTTGAATGCTACTTTTATTGCACACGTTTCAGATGCTTGGCAAACACACATGCAGAATATTTCCCATGACAATGATTATATCTCTAGATCGCCATTAATTGCCTGTTTGTTTGCCTCACTGCACTTTAGTACGAACAATGAAGGAAATTCAATAGAACAAGAATATTTGTTCGGGTTCTTTCAAGAAAAACATGATACCACCGAGAATCTTTTGGAATCTGGTAACTGTGATTTACTAGCGTGTTTGCTTGAAGTAGGAACAAATGATGAAGGGGAATACCAGAAATATGTAAAAATGTTACAACTGAAGGACCTAATATTCAAGCATATCACAGATGAATACTACCAAGAAGCAATTCAACACTTGTTGAAGAGTTGTAAAGAGACAAAGGCAAGGAATTTTCAAGTGTGCAGAGATCCCATACTGAAAACTCTTGATTATACTTACATTAGCAAATTATGCATCAAAAATTAAGCAGTTTGTGTATCACACAGTCAAAAGCCCAAATCATTGTTGTTTTTTTTGTAACCAAATCATAACATTGCTATCTTTATAATTCTTCGATAATGACTATTGCTTCTCATATGAATATTGAGTTTCTAGAATGTACACACGTGCTTTACCCTCCATATAGTGTAAATTATGCCTATATTTTTAACACAGTGCACTTTAGTGAACTTTATCAAATATTAACATACCGAAATCCGTTTCTCTTAATTTTGATAATAAATCGAATTATGTCGATAGTATCATAAAAAAATACTCTGTCGGCATATCAGAAAATTAATGTATGCCATGATCGTAATATTTCATTATAAGGTACATTTTGAGGAAGTTTGACGTTTCTTAAAGATTCTACGCCTTCGCCAAATTTACTCTTAATCAAATTACCGGGAGACACCATGCCAGAAGAGTTCATCAATCCATTCAAAAGGTTTTCTCTCTATTGAAGACATACCTTACAAAACTGACAATAATGTCAACACACTCAATATTATCCTCCAAAATCTTTGTTCTGAGAATTAAGTCATTACTCACAGACGCCCATTAACCGGGACGATTTGATGGTTCAAGCTGATGTGCCTAAGTTTTATTTGCACACATGTTCAGCAATGATGGTACTTCCAAATTGTCTCTTTCTTCCAGTTACATAGTACTCAAGTTCAAATCTTGGAATCAAAATCTTTCAACATTCCCAACACCCAGCACAAACACAAAACAATGGGTAACATTAATCGCACCATCTCTGATTGCATCTACCTTATTCTATACAGAGTATGTAATAAACAGTATATACGTAGGTGACCCATAGACTACTCCCAATGAACGTTTCAATGGTAACATATCCACAGTCAACATACGATTCTGCAAGGCATCAGAACTTTTGGTAACTTCTCCAGTGTAGTTGGTCTCATCAGGGAACGATTGTGGAGGCAACGTGTTCACTTCATTCAACATCATGGTCTCGACATGCAAAATCAGAATGAGCATTTCTCTCGTTTTAGTTTCTCACTGGTCCCCATTCACCTGTCGTCAGTTTACTGTATTCATTGTTCAATGGTCTAATGGTCCAATGGTCTTAATTTCGACAGTTTGCGTAGATCAGCTCCAAATGTAGACATTTTTGGGCACATACCTTTTTTTGTACAGCATTTTCATGGTTTATTGTAGAACATTAATCATTATGATCTCAGGTAAACAGTATCAGTTTCCCAACTCAGCACAAACCGAGTCTCCCTGCATCGTCAGATATGTCGTTTGAGTTACCATCAGTATAACATTCATCTCTTGTGCCTCGATGCACTCCAACCTCAACTCAACCGGCGGAAATACAGATGATGATATATATGTTGATAATTTTATTTTATGCCAACAGACCGTGCTTGAATCTTTGGAGATACATGGAGGCTGCCCAATTGTTAAACTGAGTAATTTACCAAAGATCCTAGATCGGCTTGTCTTCCACGGGTTTCATTTAGCAGAGAACGATGATTTCACATGTGTCATGAGAACGGTATCACAAAAGACGAAAACTATAGAGTGAGTGTTTTTTATATACTCTTTATATACAATATTATATCTAAAGTGATGTGCAGCGTAAATACCTTCTGGAGATCTGGAAGAGCTTTATTTTTTTTGAAAGACAATTATAAACTAAAATAATGTCATAAGTTGATGGCCTTTCTTGTGTAATTCTTTAAATGATGAAACTCATTAACATTTTCTTCAGTGCTTGACAACTGAGAAGCTAGCATGCATATCTGTTATAGTCTGTTTTAAAGATGATGAATATTAATAAGCATAACTAACAACATAAATTACATATGTACATTTTGTTTATAAGAGACTACGATAAAAAATATATTTTATGACGTTAGACACTATTGTCGGCTTTCATTAAACATTTAAACATTAAACATTTAACCGTTGGTTTGACAACATTTAACAATGTGTCAGAGAAGCAAGCCCTCAAAAACAACATCTTTGTTGGGGCTAAAAAAGATTATATTGAGCCCTTTACCAAACCAGATAAGGCAATATGTACTGAAGTAATTCTTGTTCCGTATGGCTTCACATCCAAGGTAAACACTTGGTCAAGTCTAAACACAGAACCCGATAGTTGTGAGCTACCAATGGAATACAAAATGTTTATTCATTCATTAATAAAAAAAATGGATGATGTGTTTCAATATATTTCTCATCTACTAGTTTATGACATTGTTTATGCGACTTATAATTTAAGAGACCAGCAAGTAAAATGATTAAACTCTTTACTTATCATTTGTGTTCTTTTACAAGATTTTACGACAGCAAAGTCCCAGAAAGACTTTCTAAAGACGAATTACAGGATATCGGTAATTTCCATGATAAGATCAAAGGTAGACATTTGATACATCTTACTAAAAACATGCTCGTGGATGCAAAAAATCAACATATAAAATCCTCCATAAAGGATACCACGTTCTAATGAAAGTATTAATGAAAGAGTGATTTAACTGAGTATTTATCATGCAATAATTTGATCAGTTTAAAATAGTTATTACAAGTAGAAGCATCGATTGTATCTCTGCAAAACAAATACAGTGTAATGTATTGGAATGTGAATTTTTTTTATGTTGATTTCATTTGGCAGTGTTACGTAATACTGGAGGTATTACTTTCGAAAGATTGGGCCAAGATGGAGAGTGGAAGGAACTGGTAACACCTACAAGCAAAGCATAAAACTTACAACGCAACATAAGAAAATATGAAGAAGAGCGACAGCCAGACTGATGTTTCTAAGATTCATGACTCAAGAACAAAGTGAAATGAAAACGGAGTAAAACTAATATAATAAATATGAAATAAATAAGATAATAATGGTATAATAATATAATAATCATAATAATAGCAAACATGAAAAATTGCCGCAGACAGACTGTGTTTCAAAGATCCATTACGCAAAAACAAAGTGCAACGATAACGGAGTAAAAATAAAATCAGCATTCAGCTCCAATGTCAAACATTGACACATTTGAAAAACAATGACCTCTTGTATACCTGGATTTATATGTACCACAATGATTGTATATATAACGTTTGAATGAATCCTAGACCAAATAACAATTTAAGCATCTCGATTATAGTAAACACCAAGTTCACAAATTAAAGTAAAATCATTTCAAGTAATAACAATATGTATCGAATCCAATATTTTGTATATTTGTGAGAATGAACTGCCGATTATTTTACCCACGGATATAATCTCAATGTCTATCTAACATGTATATCTAAATGTAAGGATAAGGTTGACAAGTAGCATTTTTTGTGAGTCTCTGTATTCTGTTGTTCACACGTTGGTTGTTTCGTTCCAAGATTCACGTAGAACTCTTTATCTCTGTGAAATTGAGAAACGGCAATCGTTACAACAAAGTATACTTTTGCTTAACAAACTTCTCACACCCCTTTATAAGCCTGCACAACTGAATGCTACTTAGTTTTTATTTGTCCGGATAATACAAACTTCTGCAGGGTTCTGCAAGCAAACTGCCACTATAGCATGTCATTCATTTGCCACGGTAGTCTTTTTAAAGATAACGAGGTATATCTTGTCAATGTTTTATTTCCTTGTTACCTTGAGTACATATTGGGTATTAAGAATATTCTCACCTTTGACTGATTGCCGAGTGAAATTAGTCTCCATTTTGAAGTTTCATCCAATTTTGACATCATAGAACTGAACTGTTCTGCCATATATCTAATTCATTTAAAACGAACTCCTAAATTTTTAAACGTATCTTGTTAGCCAAAGTACTTGCTTAGTACCATATCCAGTGATAGTCAACGTCTGAAAGGCATTTTGGCAAATATGTTCAGTTTAATTTAATTATTACGATAAGAAGAATCGTATGTAACCTGCATGGTGTTTTATGGTTGTTAAATCAAGAGCCGCTTGAATTCTAGAGACTAAGTAGAGGAGTCGTAACTCATGATTTGTTATCGTTTACATACATTGGGATATTCAGAAGAGCTCTCAATAAACCCAAGCAATTAACATTGTATTGACATTGCCTCCGTTTCGGTTAATTATCGCGATGACGCTATCGAGCTATTTACCGTTATGGATTTGGGGATGACTATATCATAGCCAAGTGAATTGACGGCAACGACACATCACTCCACAATTCAGTTGAAAGTGTTGTAATTTCAGTTTGAATGCTAACAACTTTTATAAAAGTCAATTTCAACAGGCATTGGATTTGTACAGAATTCCAATATAATGCCTTCCTTGTTTATAGGTGATTTGCCTCAATCATTTTATCAACTGTGTGCTTAACAGTTCATTCCTTGTCACTTTCGAATTCAATCGCAAAGCTTACTTTACCTCATTATTTTCTATTTCTTGATGGAAAGTTTTGTTTGATCGGTTTTCCGCACAAGCTTGATCTCCCCACAGTTATAACATTTCTCGCTTCTATTTCATGTCTCCATTGTTGCCCACCTTTATGACTAACTGGGTTGTCATGACAATGAGCTTCAAGTCGACTGAATATACTCTCCCTCATTCCTCGTTTGAAAATGGACACTGCACATCCAAGGTCGTTATGGAATAATGCAGCTGATTAAGTTCAATTACTCTCGCCACTTAATACATCATAAATTGGCTCCTTCAATAACCTACAACTCATGTATTTGCTGTCCATTCTCCATGTGTATTCTGTTCGGTCATTCCTAGATGTTACTAGTTCCATTTACTTATTAAAAGTCAAGGGCTCCTCATTACTCTCCTTTGCTTTTTGATGACGAAGACTGGTACATAAATTAATCAATGTGCTCGAATGTACGTAAACTGAAATTAGCTGACTGTCAGACAATCTTATATTTATAGATGAACGTCAACCAGGTATGCACGAATTTTATTGTGAATACTTAAGGTTGTTCGTTACTTCAGTCTCATGGGTGGACAAAACACTGAAAATATATGTAAACATTAAATGGGTTACATAACACGTACTTTATTTTTCTGACGTTGCATAGTTTAATCGGGTATACAGCTATACCTGAGATCAGACGTAACCTTAGTTCGCATTGTTTCTGTGTGTTTAATGAGTGTATGCTAAGTATGAAATATAGTCCAAAGTCCAAACGTCCATGAATATCGTTCTTCAACAATATTGAAATATATCTCCAACGTAGCAGATATGACAAGACACTCTCGGTAAGTCATACTATGTTATTATTATATCTGATTAGTTTATTTGAAACAATAAGCTCACAGGCTGTGTACGTATATGGAATTAATGATATTAAAGCACTAGAAACCTTAGATATGAAGTAGTTATGTACAAGAACCAGTACTTATTATTGTGATCAGTTCAAGTGATACTTTTTTTTATCCATATTAAAACAGCTATTAACAGTATATTGTATTCAGTAGTTTTTGAGAAACCTGTTTGGGGGTTGAAAGAGATTGAAGAATAAGTCTGCTTGGTTAATAACGGATTGAAACACATTTTATAGTACTATTTGCAGTGCTAGAACCTGGATCACCTACCACTTGTGTTGATATTGGAAACACTGCATAGGTTTGTATATAACATAGGCTTATGTATATATAGTACGTTCTTACATGTAAGTTATATTGTGTTGTCATCAATCTGTTATTGCGTTAAGCTGTTCTGATTGTTAAGGGTCTAGCATGTACGAGTTATATAGCGAACAAAGTATCAAAGGCCGAGACACATACCTTTGGTCCTTTCAGTTTTGGTCCAATAACACAGTAAGAGTTGATTGATTGGGTTAATGTATTTTAAAGTTACTATAGTCCTGTGGGGGTACAAAGAAGGTTCGTAAAATAGAAGAGTGATTGGTTATTTTGATGAATCACATATCGACTTGTCGAAGATAAATTGGGCAATCGAATTGAACTATCAAACATCAAGACAGAGTTTTACTCGAATCCCCGACGTCCTTTGATTTTATTTATAGTTATTGTATTAATCTACACTGATGAAACACTTTCTGGTGCATACTTAATGACAAATTTGGTTCTGTCAATCATCCTTCTGGCTATTGTTATGTCACAATCTTGAAGTGGATGTAATATCACATGACATTAACAAGTAATCTAATGTACCTTTGATATTCACAAAGATCGAATATAGAGAGAGCTATCAAAATTCTAAATGTTCTCTCGAAAGGAGATTTTTCATCTCATCCTTTAGGGATGATTATGTTGTATAGCCGGTTGTTCTTTGCAGCTTAGTATGACTAGCTGAAAGGTCAGTTATCAAAGCTTAGTGTTCACAAGAAGCAAAGAGTGATTTTGTCAAGTACCGTACAAAAGTGTGTGGTAACCATGATAACGGAGATTGTTGGTCAAATTTTGAATTGTTAACATTTTTGTATGTAAATTCTCCTTTATCACTCGACCAATAACTTTTCAAACATTCCCTGGGATAGAATGAAAGGTCATGGGTGAAATGTGAAAGGTCGAATGTAGGGAAAGGATAAACGTTGACTAGATATGCAGCATTCATGGGGACTGAAGTCGAATCCCAAGGACCAAACGCTGTGTCGTTCAGGATGGAGCTCATGAGTGACATGTGTGCATTTTATAAGTGGTATTATGGAGTAATAATGGGTTCATAATTTCATGAAACCATCCAGTCGTTAGCATCAAACATTAGAATTGTACGCTGATCAGCCGGTCAATTCGTGATGGGGTCAGTTGTATGAAAGTCCATGGGTGTCGCTAAAATCGAAATGTAGGCATGGTTGGTCGAGCGGTTCGTGATCGATGTTGTCTTGTTAGAATTGTGTAACATCGACACCAACATCGACATGGACATATTCACGTCATATGTTTTATTACACAAATATATTACCATGACACAGCAATAATTGAAAAAATTAACATCAGAGCACTTAGACTATGTACCGTATTTATTAAGTTTTAGGTTACATTTCAGTCTTCTTTGTTTCCTATGATGTTGCTTAAATTAATTCGTTAAGATTATTTCTTCTTTTTCATGTTTTTTGTTTCGAGGACAACAGCGAATCGACTGAATCAAAAATGTTACTGATTTGGAGTGTTGTAATTTCGGTGTTATCATGCGTTAGTCGCTGTACAGGTAAATTAATTCTTCAGTGCCTTAAATCAATAACATTAATTGATAGATACGAACTTCACATTAATAAGTTAAGTAGAGTGCTGTTATCTCGGTGTTATTATGTGGCAGTCACTGTACAGGTAAATTAATTCTTCATTGATAAGTTCAGTAGAGTGCTGTTATCTCGGTGTTATTATGTGGCAGTCTCTGTACAGGTAAATTATTTCTTCAGCAATACACTGAAAATATATGTAAACATTATAAGGGATACAATAAACGTATAGTAGTTTTCTGACGTTGCATAGTTTAATCGGGTTAGATACAGCTATACCTGAGACCAGACGTAAACTGATAGTTCGCATTATGTATGTGTGTGTAATGCGTGTATGCTAAGAATCAAATATATCACCATTTTGGCTAAGTCTAAAGTCCAAAAGCCCATGTATTATTTCAAACGATATTCCAACGATACTTCCAACGTAGCAGATATAACAAAGACATTCTCGGTAAGTTATAACAGTTACTAATTAGATATGATTACTTTATTTGAAATAATAAGCTTACTGGCTGTTTACCGAAATGGAATTTATGATATTAAAGCACCAGAAACCTTAGACATCTAGTAGCTATGTACAAGAACCAGTACTATTTTTTGTGATCAGTTCAAGTTATACTCTATTCAGGTCAATTAAATCTTCAGTGCCTTAAATCAATAACATTAATTGATAGATGCGAACATCACATTAATAAGTTAAGTGTAATGTTGTTACCTCGGTGTTGTTATGCGGCAGTCTATGTACACGTAATTAATTCTTCAGTGCCTTAAATCAATTACATTAATTGATAAATGCGATCATCACATTAATAAGTTAAGTGGAGTCTTGTTATCTCGGTGTTATTATGCGGTAGCCTCTGTACTAAATTAATTATTCAGTGCCATAAATCAATTACATAAATTATAGTTGCGAACATCACATCACAATTTGATAAGTTAAGTGGAGTGTTGTTTTCGGTGTTATTATGCAGCAGTCTCTGTACTGGTAAATTAATTCTTCAGTGCCTTAAATCAATCACTCACATTGATGAGTTAGGCACAACTTTGAAGATGAATAGTAAATTGTGCTAAGGTAACTCAAGTAGCAATGGCAGATGAACTGAAAACACACATACGGTACTAACTATTATTACGAAAACACATTAGAAGAACCTGGCCGGATGTATTTAGTGTTATTCCAACGTTATTTCTGTCATGTAATTTAATCTTGTAACTGCATACATATTACAATATCACTGTACCAGGATCAATTGATCTTTTCTGGATTGAACTTTAACAGAATGTACTGTTTTGGTTAACTATACAGGTAACTACAGAGAATGTCCTTTGCAGCAGAAAACCTTCTTAACTGGAAATAAGACAATACATTGTACAGTTGATGGTGATATTCAGAAGTTTTACTGGTACCTGGGTTCCACAGAGACTAAACCCATACTGAGTTTAGAGCACGGTGTGAAGGGTGGTACCAATTATAACGATGAACATTATGATATTACCTCTGATGGTGAAATGACAATAACCAATGCACAAAGGGAACATGGAGGTACTTACATTTTTGTTGTAATTTGGTCGAATCAAACAGTCTGGAAGCAAGTTATTTCAGTTGAAGTTACAGGTAAGCATTTTTGTTTTCATAGTATACACAATTATCTTGCGATTGAATCAGTTTATATTAATATTTCTTTCAGAAAAACTCAGATAATTATTAAGAATTGGAAATAATATTTATGCAGAACCACTTCATTTTAATGCAGGTTTTTACAGCATGTGCCCTTTAGAGCACGAAATCCAGATAACAGGAAATAAGACAATACATTGTACAGTTGATGGTGATATTCAGAAGTTTTACTGGTACCTGGGTTCCACAGAGAATAAACCCATACTGAGTTTGGAGCACGGGGTGAAGGGTGGTACCAATTATAACGATGAACATTATGATATTACCTCTGATGGTGAGATGACAATTAGCAATGCCCAAAGGGAACATGGAGGTACTTACAATTTTGTTGTAATTTGGTCGAATCAAACAGTCTGGAAGCAAGTTATTTCAGTTGACGTAACAGGTAAGAAGTTTCTCTTCCTAGGTACAGCTAATTAATATCATTTGAATCCTTTATTATTTACATTGGCATCTAAAAGAAAATATCAGATAATAAGTGAGAATTTAAATTATATACTACTTGTAATACTTCCAAATACTTGTTTCTGTGCACCTGGCATGTGTCTGTATCGGTATTATGGAGAAAATACAATGAATAAATAGACCTATAAACTACACGGAGGTTGGCTGAGTGTTAATCTGCACAGATATGTATGTTGTGACATTGGTTTGGATTTCTAGTTACAAGGCCGTACACGAATAACATGAAATCCATCAGAATGATATATTAAAAACATATTGGTCATTTTGATATATTAGCATATCTTCAATATGAATTCTATTCTAATCAGATCATAATGATGACACACGTTTCCAGACCATTCTACGTGTTCGCTTCTTTGGTATTCCGTTACTTGGTTGGTTAATCATCGTATCTATGGCAGTACTTTCTGTTATTACGTTTGGCACGTTAATTTACTGTCGATGTTGCAAAGAAAAGGAAAAGAAGAAAGATACGTCCAAACAGAAGGGTAAGTTAACTTTGGCTTCTACTTAATATGTGTTATTATTTTTTCCATTATTATTATTCAATGTTCATTTCTCTTTAATATCTCTATTACTGGTTTCTTACCAGTAAGTAAAGGGATACAGTGAGCCACAAAGTCCTTCTAATACATCTAACATAATAACGTACATGTTTTCAATTATGGCAAGTTTTACAAACATTTGAATTTGATGCGATTTTTTTGAGTTATTTCTATGATTGGTTTCTCTATTAGAGGGTTTATAGGTATGATGAGATTCTGGGGTTATAGTTATGGTTATTATAACTAACAAAAATAAGATATTTTATTTCAAAACAATCAACCATTTTACAAATTCCTTGCAGAAAATGAAAAAGGAGATGAAACTGAGCAAGATAGTTTAATGATAGAGCACGTAGTTCCGCGTATATTTTTCCCATCAAAGGAAAAGACTGAATCAAGTGAAAAACCTCACTAGGTAAGTGCAGACGTATATATATATATGTATATTTTTAATGTATCGTTATAATGAACTCGTGTTGCTCTCTGGATACACAGAGATTCGTGTTTAATTTAACCTATCATTAATCACTTTTATTGTAAACCGTTGCCTTTAATTCTTGGTTTCATATAGAATTGACTGTGTGAAATGAATTGTGGTAAACTTGAAATAACGATTTCTCTTATTAAGACACTTAAACATTTGTTTCTGGTAAACTGTTTTTGCTTTTAGACATAGAACTGCATATTTTACGTGACGCGAGAAATCGACATGTAATATAGCTCTAAAAATATGCTTCTTTCAATTCGATGGTTTGGTTTCTTCTTTCCAAATCTATTACCATGTTAACATTTGTGGAAATCATCGTTAAATACATTTTTCCTTCCTTCACAGATCTTGACTGGATTAGCTAATGCAGATGCATACAAAAGATGGTTATATAATTTGAATGCATTACGGAAAGCTGCCCGTAATAAAACATTCACAGAGGATGTAGCACAGCAAATAATATTGTTTATTATTTTTGGATCAGTGATACATCACACTACGCTCGTGTATCCTGAAAGTTTTGAAAAATAATTTATTACAGACAGTACTAATAATCGATAACATTTCGACATGTTTCAGTTCAATATTTTGAAGAGAAAGATCTGCTGCTGCTGCTGCTTTTGTTCATTTTTCATTTTTATATCCACAAATACACAATTTGATTTCAGAATCTTTATATGACATAGCTTTATATGACATATCTTTATATGACATATCAAGGAGTAGGTATCCTACCAAAAAGACTTCTGCATTATATTAATTAAATCTATTATCCTACGATACTTATCAAATGGTTATTCTGCATATGCCACAAATATCTTGCGCAACTGTACAAACTACTTGTTCTTCAATAAAACAGCAGTGGCTTACAACACAGGGGCTCCTTTTTTTCTTCTAATATTGTTCCTAGGTCCATTAACATCAATTTGCCTCAACCAGTTGTAATTCTGATGCCGCGATATTCATTACGTTTATCGTCAGTTACGCTAAACAGATTCCGAAATTTCGCAGAGTTACTGTACGAAACAAATGAATAATCGCAGTCGGAAATCTTCAAAATGGTAATGTTGGGGATATTTTCTCTTCCATTTATAGTTATTGGCGCTACAAGATGCACGATAGGGAGGAAAATACAGAACAAATGTACATACGGTGGAATAAAACCTGTAAGCGATCACGAGAGTGCCAAAAATTGCTAAGAACATATTTTATATACCGCACTGAATACTGTATATTAACAAACACAATTCCGCGGAGATTTTCCGGCCGCATGAGATCAATTTAAAAATTTAAATTTAATAACAATGTGCATATTCAACATGTAGGTCACCAAATAACGTTAAAAGTACAGTACACGTTAGAGAAATGCAAATTGTGAACCGATTAAGAGGATGCTCTTTAGTATGAAACGATTTTGGATCAGTAATACAATTTTCAGAATGTTTATATCATCATTTAGAATAAGGCCTTGTTGCAGGTGCATGCAGTCTTGGCCTCAGCTATCTTCCTAGAAATATGTAAACATGTTCAGAGTCAGATGCAAAGAAAGGAGAGAGGTGGGTGCACAAAAATAAAAGAAATCGTATCTCTCCAATGGTGGGTAGGGGTCAATGATGTTACAAGTTTGTCATTGATTAAATGATTCTCTATCTAGTAAGCCTTAGAAAGATCGGATTGACAAAAAATAAAATTAATTAATATTTCAACTTGAAACTCTTTGGATACTGTTGAAAATAACATAAAATAAAAAAAAATATATAAACAAAGATGATGCCTTCTCTTTGGTTCGTATTTCAATAAATCCAAAGAAAGGTTACATTCAGCATGAGAATAATACAACATTTGAACACATACGAGTATTCAGTCCAAAGCTTACATATTTCTCCCTACAATGTAGCCCTATCGCGTTTGTTTACATGGTAGCCTCGTGGTTTCGGCTTCAAGATCAATCTTGTGACAATGTGTGTTCGATACCGTAAGTAATCGACGACTGATACGATGTTTTGCGCCCGAGATTACATAAATTAAAAACCATCGAATGCTTACACAGTGATTTTAATCTTCTCTCTTCCTATTCGAATTGTACATTTAAGGTAGAAAGTCGATAAGTTATTGTCCCTTTTCCGGCTACTTACGGTGCTATATTTCAATTTGATTCATGTTAATACTGACTTTATCGAATTACAGTGCAGTACAGTAAACGGATCTCAGTGAATGTCATCATCATAATGAAGTCACAGGTCGATGAGAATCACGTGATTGCCATAACGTCTTTGGCGAAATACTCAATTAAAAAAAAGTTTAGGCTTTATTTTAGAGCATCTCCCAACATCGGATTGACTTTATTTTCAGATAATTATGTAAAATGGAAACCAACAAGAACCCTTATGAATAAATCGTATATTTTCATCAAACAGCTGAAATAACAATAAAGACTCATTTCAATGTTAAAAAGAAAGCAAAAACTTTTGAAGAAAACACACATGATTTTTCCTTTGACATTCTAATTCAAATTGTCATCAGGCAGCCATAGGCTACTACACGCATCATTTAACAAATAGATAAGTGATCTTACGGTCATTTGATATGACTAAACTCGAAAATGTTTACCTACCGTCAGTGGCGTAGGAAGGTACTTTTGAGTGGGGGGGGGGGTGCTGAAGACTGATGGCCGGCCTGGGGGAGGGGTCAAATTTTTGGAAATTTTTTGCATTACCAGGTGGCCTCAGATGTAATTTGGTGCAATATAGCACACTTCAACACCCACTCCATTTTGTAAATAATTTTGCATTTTCACCTGGCCTTAGATGCAATTTGGTGCTCCAAATGAGATTTTTTTCTGCCAAAATGTTCTGAGCACCAAGGGCAGAAATGAAAAAGGGGTTTTCTGACTTGCGAATCGGGGGGCGGAATGATACTTCCGCCCCCCATATTTTACACTGGGGGCTGGCGCCCCAGCACCCCCGGTTCCTACGCCCTTGCCTACCGTGCATGAACTAAATTAGAGAAATGCATCAGCAATCGCTACTTTGCCTTCTGTTAACGTGTTAATGTAATTTAACCAAACATAATCGATGTTTACAATTAAATATAAATTCCAAACGATGCTATACTTTCTTTCGTTTATTTGTTTGTATCAACATAAATGTTAAATAATAGGAGGCTTAGAATTAAATAAATGCGTTATAATCTTCTGAAATTGCCAAAACGCTGTTATTAAGATAATTTATTATGCATCAGGTGCGAATCGGCCTACATGTACATCGGCTCGAAACTTGTTTTAGGCAGTCTCTGAAGCACCGACGCCACCCCCCTCACCCCAGTGTTGATTTTGCCCAGGAGTCAAATTCGCTGTTTGTTTCCAGGCTCCAGCGCCGTTGATTGGATCACTAAGCCTGTATTGATAAAGGAGGCATACTCTCATTAGAGTCTATATCCATCTATAGCCGATTATTCTACTTCAGGAAAAGTGTCAAAAAGCAGCAGGATAACATCTTTTTTGACCTATTATCAATCATGACCTAGTTTTCTTGTGGCTTGCATGTTGAAGAACATGAATGGAAGTACATGTGGTAAAAACATTAGGTCAATTGAGGCACGTTTAGACCTCTTTAGGCCTCCCAGGGGCAGCGTACGAAAATTGTTTACTACTGAGTGAAGAGGTTTGTTTACAAGTGGCGAAAACTTCAGGCTCTGATAGCCAAAAAATCAGGGTACGTCCCAGAAGTGAAAACCCGATTGAAAATTTAACAGAGTATCGAGGCAATGACGCGAGCAATGATGTGAGAAACCTGTATGATGTCAGCATTTTTTACCTTTTAACATCTTCTTTGGCATTCCAGTACCAGGAAATCACCTTTCTATAAGGGTATAGTATAGCTCACTAGCTTGTTTGATCAGTTAATGCGCACTGGTTACATGATCCTGATTGGCTGTTTGTATTTGTATTTATTCAGGCGCGTAGCGAGGAATTTGCCAAGGGAGGGGCGAACCTGTAATCAAATTATCAGAGCCGTAGATTCGGCATTGGAAACTATCTAAGCGTAGCGCCACCATGGTTTGCGCGAAGCGTACAAGAAAATTTTGGCCAAAAATGCGTCCCAGATCGCTGGAAATGGCACTTCCCAGTCCTTGCAAGTTGTATCTAAGCATTTTCTATTTTGAAATTACTAGCGATATCATAAAAACGTACAAACAAATATGCTCAAGGGGGGGGGGCGGTCTGCCCCTTCGCCCCCCCCCCCCTTGGCTACGCGCCTGTATTTAAATATTAGAGCAGGAATTATATAATTCGACGGTCGTTAACATGCATTTTCAGTACAGTGCGACTACTGTAGATGTCTTCTCGGCCTATGCGCTATGCCACGTCAGGTTTTTCAGCAACTATAGCCTACTGCCGGTCCGCGGTCGAAGGGTCGTTCATGAGTGGTCATCATGGAGATTCGAGACCATTTAGACCAATGATATATTTTTCGCACATGTAATTTTTTTTTGACACCCAAAATCCCAGTGAGAGGGCGACTGGGGAGCGACAAGCTTTCATAAGGGTGGGGGCTATCGCCCCGCCCGCCCCCCCCCCCCAGTGGCTACGCCACTGGCTATCCGGTGATGGGTAGCGTTTAGCTGGTAAAAACTTCTAGCTAGACCTAGAGACCACATTACTAGTGTGTAAGTCAATGGGGCTTTTAATGGACGTATGCTACCTAAAGGCCACAGTCTGCATCTGTGATGTTTATTTGCATACCCTTACCAAGTGCAAAGTACGTTTTAATCTAGCATCTCAGCATGAAGCGTTATCACTCAGACTATTGAATTATAACCAGTCAGTTATTTTTCACAACGTCTGTTTGCATGTATATTCAGCTGAAACCTTTTGTAAATCGTACACAAAGTATGAAACAATTAATTGTTACCGCTTGAACTTTGATACGGTGGCAATTTGTTTGTTTCACTTTCATGTTGACGATTGATTCGTGCACTTTGGCATAGTATATGGAACGCCAAACGATTCAACAGATACGATCGCAGAGGTTTAATTACGGCCTACATCGTAATTGTATATCTTACTATGCATTTGCATAGGAATTGGAATCTAAAGTTAAACCAAATTTACCATTCGTGTCATTTCATTTGCTAGGTGTTCAATACATGCAAGATACATATTGAATAGTAATCGTACATACGTCACAAAAGAAATATAAGAACCACTTAAGAAACCCGTTCGAGCTTGAATAAGCTTCACTGCCCTTAAAAAGAAAATCCTGGCGATGCTGATTATTACGCTAAAACCAAAATTATATAGTAAAAAAGAAGCCACATAAAGGCAAATACAACTTTGCAGATTCTGTATAAAAGTTTTCATCTAACAATTATTGCAGTTTTCAATATTGCTGTAGACTTATACTGCCTTCAGCATTATGCGCAACATGTTTCATTTGTTTTATTTTTTTCAGCAATCGTAAAATTAAATTAAGTAATACGATTCCCGAAGCAACAATTAACACAGTATCTACTGAAAATCGTTATGTAGAAATCATATTAAAATTTAATGAACACTAATTTACCCCTTATTGGTTGGTTTGGATGTATTCAAATATTTGTATTACAATAATGTTTGTTCCATTTTATTTGTTTCTCTATTCTTGAAACCAAAAAACCATCACTAAGGCAAGTTATCTCACATGAGCAAAACGGAAAGTTTGGGATATTATTACATTGTCACATTGTTAAATATATTTATTGTTGCATGCAATCCGAGGCACAACTACTTATGAACATACCACATATACTTTACATTTTAACTAAAAATTGCAGAACATGACACGTTTTAGCAGGCATATTAGATGCTGCAATATTTGAGATATCTCACCGAACTTTTTGTTATTCTTACAGGCCTCGGAACTTGGTTCTACAAGCAAGCATATCCTTTTAAGTTGTAGCTAATTGCAAACGTTTGGTTTTCTACAAAGATGTTACAAACTTTCGTAGACTACTGTTAGTAAATATACTAACGCTTCATTTAACAGATGCTATATTATTGCAATGTGTATAAATGACCTTACATCTTTTATTAAGTAAAGTCTTATTTTTTATGATACTATTATCTGTAATATCCAGGAAAAGTTACCCCCTAGATACTTTATTTACACTAGTAAATACTAAAACACTCTAAATTATTACTGCAATGTTTACTGTTTGCAAAATGTTAGTACAGATGGCCATGCTTTATATATCACATTGTCCTATAGTATTGCAATTTGTATGATTGACATAACATCTGATATTGAGTGAATATTATAACGCAGTTATATGTAATATCCAGGAAATGTTACCTCATTGATACTTTAAGAAGATGCTTTATTTACATTAGTAAACACTACAGACTCTACACCAAAACTAATTATCTCACTTTTACTTCGTGTTGTTTGTGTTTGCAGAGCGCTGGATGACAACAATAGTTGAATGTGTTTGTGATGGTGTGCATAACGTTACAATGATCCCAAAATGTAAACGCATTATTTTTCAAACAAATGTGTCTTTAATAGGTGAGTTTTTGGTATGTTTCTCTCTGTCTCTTTGACTTGCCAAGCACAACTAGTTAGACAAACTGGAGGTATAATACTTTATGTGTCTCACCTACCATAATGCTTAAAAACATAGTGGATAATAAATGCCATCAAAGAAGAAGAAGAATTTTTTAAATTATGTTTTCATGATTGTTAAGATATCGAAAAGTTAATGCCATTACCTTAAGAAGTTTTAAATCTATTGGATTTATAATCAATGGATGGGTATCATGCACACTGCCATTATTCATATAGCCTCATTCACTAAAAAAAAAACATGCGTAACATCAAGAGAAGACTTCAATTATCTAGGGAGGTCATCTAAAGACTTCCTGGTATGATATTCAGTTTTCTTATTGTTAGTCGAAAGCTTCATGTTGCACAAAGTTACAGTGAGGACTGATTTGTATCGCTGTCTTACTTATTTATAACTGTGTCTCGAAAATATTTCTTTCCGATATATTGATCACCAATTGGAGTTTTCTGTTTCGAGCAAATGGTTCTTCAATTTTCATCATCCAATCTTCCAATCAAAGATTTGATTGTTTGAACCATTACAGCTGCTACTGGTCGTGTTTGGTGATTAGTTTGCCAAGAAGACACCATTATTTCATATCTGTTGAAAAATAAAAGAAATATGCGTCTTATATTGGTTCAGCTTAGGTCAAAGAAACATCAACGCAAATAACAGATTTAACATAGTTAATCAAATGTTATATGTAACATAAACAATGATACATATTATTTTCACAACCACGCAAAATGTTACCAATTTCTGATTTTGAAATAAATTTACGAAAAATTTATCCAAGCACACGGCAGATAGACAATGTATAAGACTGCTTTATTCTGATACTTGTGAACTTATAGTTAATTTTATATTTCACAACCAAGAAATTTAAACTAACACAAATAAATTATATACCTCATTCCATAATCAAAAACATAAAAACAATGACACATGGGCCTGTAACTCAAAAGTGATCGTAAAAATCGGGTTGATAATTTGGTTCTTAATTTGTTTCGTGGGTTGAATGTTACAGCAATAAGTTATGACCGATCTTATAAAAGCCATTTCGTTTTCTGATTATTCACGATGATGAACATGTTAAAGCAACCACGTTATATTGTTTACGATAGACACAAATTGGCATAAATCTAAATGCTTACATATCCTGTGGACAGATTTCTGGTTTTGGTAACAGGAACTCTTCAATAACTTTTGCCTTCACTTCGGCTGAACTTAATCCTTCGAAAGGGTACTCGCCTATTAGGAACAAAATACCGCACATCAATGAGAGGCGTTGATAGAGCAGACAAACTCAGGGCCAACTGGTTACCTTCCTGTAATCTTAAGTTCCCGCTGTATACTTTATCTGTCCCCGTTCATGTTTCCTGGTCTACCAATTGACCCCGGGTCCCGAACCAGTAGCCCAATCCCACTCTCCCTTCCCCTCTTTCTGGCATATACATTAATTTGTGGCAATGTTCACCTGAACATAATAACATTGACCATAGCTGTTGATTAATATTATCACTGACATTATACCCAATACATATAACTTAATGTAATTTAAAGATGTTTTTACAACTATTGGCACATTACCTATCGAAAATAACTGCCACAAGAAAACGGAAAGGTTCCAGGCTTCACTCTTAAGCAGATACTTTTCAAGGATAAATATCTCTGTAGCCATCCAGGCAATCGGCGGATTTACCTGCATGGATAGAGAGAAAATACATCAATGAATTCAGTTCATCGATGACTAAATTCTTTTCCAAACTAAATTGATAACAAAATGTAAATTAAATACCAATAACAGTAATGAAATTACCTTTCTCGTTAGCTGTTTGATTCTCGCTTTACATAGTTTGTGCGGATAAATGTCATACAACTTGTAAGAGCCGCTTTCGGTCAGTAGTACCTTTCTCAACGATAGTGCTGGATGACAAAACTGTTAATAGATTAATTAAGACAATATAATGTTTATATATAAGTGCAAATTAGCATCCCATAAAAATTTAACTTCATTTGAATAACAGTTTCCTTTTTTAATGATTATGGTTCCTCGCAACTAAAGAGGAATTGAAGTCTTACAAAGTATATAAATCCTATAACCATTTGAATAGAGCATCATTGTAGACTACCTTTTTGGAGACAAGATACGAAATTGCATCGGAAATGTTCAATGCAATGGAAAGCAAATCCTCCAACATTTTCTCCAGATGTAGCTGACCGTCTTCGTTTGTGGTCATCGCATGGCTTGCAAAACGATTCTTGACATGATCTTGAAGTGTTCCGAAGTTCATTGATTCATAATAGAACACCATGGGTGCTGCAGGAAGATCATTGTTATAACGTTAAGACTTATAAATGTGGATCGCTTTTTAAAATGTTTATAACGTTTCCTTATCGACTTATTCCACAAATAATTTATTTTGTGTTTAAATTGGATATCACCCGAATTTACTTTTACTAGTAATTGCAAAATGTATACATAATTGATTGAATACTTACTCTCTTGGGTCGACATGAACAAGATTCTTACAAATCTATCGTCCATTTTAAAAGTAGAGAGACTCTTTGCAAGAGTTCTCATCGTCACATAGTCATCAGCTGTTGCCTGATCTGCAGAAAATATGACAGCAGAAGAAATAACATATTTCACCAT